>JAVTVY010034740.1:0-136564 GCA_036873755.1 Hanleya hanleyi | reverse complement strand
CATTTGTATGGTGCATCACTTTATAATGACATAGCTAAAATATCGATGGTCTAATTTAGTTGAACATGAAGCGACGTGTTTTTAATACATAATTCACCACTGCTTTAAATATTTTATCCCTATTCTTTTCGGGCTTTAGAATATTGTTAAAAGTATGATTAAAAACCCCAACTAAAGTGAGGTCAACAAATAATTGATACCTATGCCTTGTATGTCGTGTACAGTTTAGAAGATAATGTTCAACTGTATCCATAACATTACAGGTGTCACAAAGGCCAGTTGGATGCAGGTTCATATTAAATAATACACTATTTACGGCAATATGCCCAGATAATAGCTTAAACAAAAGAACCTCTGCCCTACGACTGGTCATAGGTGCACAGGCTCATGTTGTAACACAAGGCTGAAGATGATGATAAAAACGGCCTTTGTTGGAATACATCCACTCCTCCTGCCACATGTCAATAAAGTATGGCTTCAAACGAGCCATAACTTCATTGACATTCAGAGGGGCCGGTACGGCGATGTTGATCAAACACAATGCTTTTTTGGCCAGCTGATCAGCCATTTCATTGCCTCGTATATTACAGTGAGCCGGCATCCAATCAAAGGCCACCGTGACACCTCGATACGACAAAGTTGTAACTGCATGCATTATTTCATACAGGAGAGGACAACTCTCCGACGGATTGAAATTACGTAATGCATGAATGGCACTTAAGGAATCGGTAAAGATTACCACTCTAAATGGATTAAAATCACTAATCCACTGCAAAGATAGCAAAATAGCTACCAGTTCAGTTTTAAATACTGATACATGGTCGCTCAGACGCTCAAAACGACTATATTTTATCTCCGGAACACAAAACGCGGAGCCAGTTTTACCTGTATCCGGGCACTTAGACCCGTCAGTATAAATATGCAAATATGAATTCCAGTTGGAAAAAATGTGCTCTTCAGCGCACAACTGAATCAGATTTGGGGGGTCACTCTTCTTAATTTTCGTATGTAACTGATCAGAAACCAAAGGATTAACAAACTGCCATGGCGGAAAAACATAAGGAGAAAACTTAAGTAATGAAAAATTCTGAACAGAAAACTGACTAAATAAGTTCTTTACCCGTATACTGAAAGGCTCAGCACGGCGCACACCAGTGTCAATAAAAAACTTATCATACCAAGAATCATCCAAAGTGCGACTCGCTGGATTATTATAAGATGTTTTTAATTTCAATGCAATTTAACAGTGCATAATTTACGGCGTATAAAAAGGGGGAACTCATTACAAGCAACCTGCATTACATTTAATGGGGTATTAGACATAGCTCCAGTACAAATACGTAACGCCTTATACTGAATAGAGTCTAATTTCTTTTTGAGCGTCTGAGCAGCCGAATCATACACCTGGCAACAATAATCTAGGCGAGATCTAATCATTGTGTTACGGGAAATTACGGTTCATTCAATAAACAGACAGAGATCAATTCAACAACAAATCATTGTATTAAATCCGATTACGAACATAAACAACCAACTGGTGAATTACTCTGATAAAAACACATAGTTCATCAATGTTCGGAATAAAGAGAATGTTCACTTACAGTTCAAATTGTTTCACACTTAATCCATCATTGTTCCTATAGAGTTCCATGAATTTCCTGCAAATGTTCCTGTTCATAGAAGTCACTGTTATTGTCCAGATATCACACATTGTTCTTCGAAGAGATCGAGAACAGTAATCCGATCATTGACCCCTTTAGCCAACACGCTTCGTTCACATGAAGAGTCCGAAATGGTATTTCCACAGACTTGTAGCCGATCGTGCTACCCGCGATGCGCACAAACATTCCACAGTTCCTTGGGAATATTATTCACCCCAGTTCACAGGGCTACGGCCATTTCACACAGTTTACCAGGCCAACGCGCACTCAGAACACAACAATTCACGTCTGCTAAATCACGCCATGCTGTCGGAACTCTCCAGTCAGAAAAGGTGATTTTCTAAAAGCGGGTCCGAATCCGGAACGCAACGGATCAATAGTAAACGAACTTATCTCTCCACACTCCCCCGTCCTTAGACGGAACCACGTGGCGACCTGCTCTGGGTCTCAAACTATACGGTCCCATGCGTGGCGCAGGTGGAGCTAAAGTGGGTGTTGCTGCTTGACCAACAACACCTGCTGACAGTTCGCTGTCATCCTCGAATATCACATCGTCCTCGAAATCATCGTCTGACGAAGAAGAATCAATATGTTCAGTTGTCTGAACAGAGTTTTTCTCACGTGGAAGTCCAGGCTTCAGACGATTCACATGTACTCTGTAGGCTTTGGTTTTGCCTTGTGCAGTGATCTGTTCGATATCATAGTTCACTTCCGACAAGCGCTTCACAACTGTACACGGGCCTCTCCAGAGTCTACTCAACTTTTTCACCTGTCCTCGCTTCACAGCTGGCACGTGAAGCCAAACAGTGTCTCCTGGCTGGTACACTACAACGCGTGAACGTCTGTCATACAGTTTCTTGGATTTCTGTTGGGACAACTTAATGTTGTCTCGTGCAGTCTCCTGTACACCATGTAATCGTTCCACCACATCATTCACATAGCCAGATGCCGCATCCTTGGAGTTGGTAGTGGTCTCACTCATTGAGCCAGAAACAAGTGGAACATCGTCGGGCATGACTGCTTCACGACCATACATCAGCATGAACGGCGTGTAACCCGTTGACTCGTGAACAGCTGTTCTGTACGCGCACAAAGCATAAGGCAACCACCTATCCCAGTCTTTCTGGTGCTCATTGATGTACTTAGACATGATGGCCTCCAATGTTTGATTGAATCTTTCTACTTGCCCATCTGTTTGAGGGTGGTACGAAGTTGTGTACACTTTTTTGATGTCAAACAACTTGCAGACTTCCTGCACAAGCTTCGAAAGAAAGTTAGAGCCACGATCAGATAGCAAAGTCCTGGGAGCTCCATGGCGACTGATAACTTCTTCAACTAGCATAGTTGCAATTGTCTCTGCATCGATTCGAACACTGGGGAAGGCCTCGACCCATTTAGTCAGATAATCGGCAAAGACAGTTATATACTTATAACCTCCTTCTGTTGTTGGTAGTGGTCCTATTATATCCACGGCAACTCTATCAAAGGGTTTCCCGACTGGCAGCGGATGTAGTGGCGCTCTCACAATCCTCGGTGGGCGCCGACGACGTTCACATTCGATGCAAGATTTGCACCACCATTTAACTGTCCTAGCCATCCCTGGCCACCAGTACCGCGCACAAACACGATGTAGAGTCCGTCGAACACCAAGATGGCCTGCCAGTGGCGAGTCGTGGCAAGACCGCATGATCTCCTCTCTCAAGCATTCTGGGATTACAGGCCTTGGGCTGAAATGCGGATGTGTAGACTTTCGATAGAGGACACCACTAAGAATTTCGACAGATTCCGACTGCTGTTTCACTCTGCGTTCACTCACTTTGTCTACTGGCAATTTTCCACTGAAAAAGTCAAACAACAGTTTGCAGTAAGAATCCTGCTGTTGGGCCTCCTTAAGGTTTTCCACAGTTATCAGGTTGATCTCGTCTCCTTTCAGAGGAGAACGAGATAATGCGTCCGCATTTTGATTCACCTTCCCACATCGGTATCGTACCTCGAAGTTATACTCCTGGAGGAGCATAACCCAGCGACCAAGCCTTCCGGTCGGGTTCTTGAGGGATTTCAACCACTTCAGAGGGTTATGGTCAGTATAGATCACGAATGCTTGACCATACAAGTAACACCGGAACTGTTTGATTGCCCACACGATGGCCAAAGCCTCCTTCTCCGTCACTGTGTAGTTCTTTTCACTTTTCTGCAAAGTGCGGCTGCCATAGGCGACGACATGTTCAACTCCATCTACCGGTTGACTCAAGACTGCTCCCAGTCCTTCGTCGCTGGCGTCGGTCATCAGAACGAATGGCTGTTGAAAGTTTGGGTGGCATAACAGTGACGACTCCGTTAGTAGAGCTCTCAGTTGATCAAAACTCTCCTCTGCTTCACGTGACCAATGGAATTTGACTTTTCCTGTCAACTTACTGAGGGGAGCGGCAACTCGCGCGAAATCTGGTACAAAGCGGCGATAATAGGACGCGAGTCCCAAGAAGCTACGGAGCTCCTTCACACCTGTTGGTCTTGGAAAGCTCTTCACAGCTGCTACCTTTGCTGGGTCAGGACGTACACCTAAGGCCGACACGATATGCCCAAGATATTTTACTTCTGGTTGACAAAACGTACACTTGGATCTCTTGAGCCGCAGATTGGCATTTCTCAGTCGAGAAAACACCTCTCTCAGTCGCCTAAGATGTTCGTCAAATGTTGCCGAAAAAATGATTATATCATCGAGGTAGACAAGACATTGTTGCCACTGAAGTCCTGCCAATACCACATTCATCAGCCTTTGAAACGTGCTTGGTCCGTTGACTAATCCGAACGGCATAACATTGAACTCATACTGGCCTTCATTTGTGACGAACGCAGTTTTCTCGCGATCTTCCTCATTCACCTCAATTTGCCAATAACCAGCACGTAGATCAAGTGTGGTGAAATATCGGGAACCTGCCAAAGCATCGAGCGTGTCATCGATGCATGGCAACGGATACACTTCAGCCTTAGTAATGGCATTCAGGCCACGATAATCCAAACAAAATCTCTCTCCTCCATCTTTCTTCTTTACTAGCACAATGGGTGCAGCCCACGGACTAGTAGATGGACGGATGACGTCATTTTCCAACATCTCCGAAACCTGTTGTCTCACGGACTCGCGTTGTACTGGAGGTAACCGTCTGGGTGGCACCCTTACTGGATGTGCATCCCCTGTTCTGATATGGTGCTTAGCAACGTTAGTTTTGCCATACCGGTCTTCTTGCATGATGTCGGAGAATTCTTCAAGAAGATCATTTAGCCGCTGTATCTTCTCGTCATTCAGAGGTTCTTTCTCTTGTGGCACAGTAACTGTACTGGTGATGCCTTTATTCGGCACGGTGAACACACTTTTTGATTCCCCTTGAGCATTCTCTACAGCCACATCACCATCAGTCACCACTTCGAAGTTTCCGACCTTCATGCCAGAGTGTATCTGTAGAGCTTCACTCCCTAAATTCATAATGTTCAATGGGAATGAACCATCATTCGTTTTCACCAGACTTCTGGCAACCAGGAAATTAGCATTATCCCTGGTTGACATTCCTCCTAGGACTAACCCTTCAGTATCCCGAATCACCGGAGCTTTTGCCATGATGAGGCACACACTTCCAGGAGGTATGGTAGTTTGCTCTCGGGCCACAACAGCGAGCATACCCTTTTTCGGCTCCTTTTCCGCCTCCAGACGTTGTTTCCCTATCTGCACTTCAATACCTGTTTTGTTGAATTTTATTTCAACTTCATTACGTAGTAGGAAATCTGTTCCTAATATACAGGGTTTTGGTTTCTCTGTCACCCATAACTCCTGTGTTACAGTTTTGCCACCAAAGTCTATCTGTGCCCTGTATTTCCCGAGGAAATGCAGGGTTTCACCTGTCACCGATGAAGCTAGTGGTGTAACATTTGTAGTTACAATTGGGTTTGTTGGGTCACAAGCATCCTTTGAAATAATTGACAGGCTTGCACCTGTGTCCAGTAGAAAAACAGCCTCTCTACCATCAAGACACCCATACACTTGCAAAGGAATGTGGCTCCAGGAATCACTGTCACTTGGATTTTCTGCTTTGCTGGCTGAGTAAGCAGATTTGTTTTGCCTGAAGTCACTTTTACCGGAAGATTGCTGATCAAATGTTTTCCTTTTGGGGCAGTCTTTGACCAGATGCGAAGCATCACCACACCGGAAACAAGCTTTGGAATTTGAATTGTTCCTCCCTTGTCCACCTGATGAGACTTTGTGGTTACTGCGGAAACCACCATAACCAGAAGAGTTCCCAGAATATCCAGATGCAGAATTTCCAGAATATCCAGATGCATAATTTCCAGAATATCCAGATGCAGAATTTCCAGAATATCCAGATGCCTGTTTTCCTTTTAGGCTCTGGATTTCAGAATTCATTTTTCCCATTGACTCAGTCAGCTTCGCGATTTCCTGTGAAAGTTTGTCAATTTCTGACTCCCTTTTCTTATCAGGGCCCAGAACACACACATTTTTACTGGCAGTACAAACACTTTCTTCATACTCCTCTCGTTGTGCCCTTTTTAGAGCAGCCGTGTATGTTCCAGGGTCACTTCCCATCATGACCATACGCGTAAGTTTGGTTTAAGACCTTGCACAAAATGTCGTAAAGCCATTTCTTGCACATGTTCATCACCTTTTGGACCATATGCTTTCTTTGAAAGCCTCAGTATTTCTTCACCAAACTCTAACGCAGTTTCATTTTGTCTTTGACAACGTTGCCAAACAGAGTTCATCGCGAGGCTTCTTGCCTCAACTGGACAAAACTTTGTTATCAAAGTGTCACATAGTTGTACAAAATCAGTTTGTACGGCTTCACCTAGTCCATCAAAATAAGTACCTGCACGTCCTATCAGACATCCTGCTAGTATTCTAGATTTGGCATTACCGTCAGTAACCCCGTTTGCACGAAGAATTCTTCTAGCATCATTCAGGTATTCTTCAATATCCTCAGATTCGGAACCACCAAAAGTTTTTAACTGCACAGGTATTTTGACCCTAGTGACTGCACCACCTTGTCTAATTGACGGTTCGGGCTCCTGATCATCATCATCAGCCATAATGGATTAATTGTTTGCACAATATAAGACAGTTATTAATCACAGTTAATCAGGCCATGTGCGTTTTCAGTACTGTTCGCATACACTGCGCATGGTGCTGGGGTATCCGACCACAACTGCCCTTTATATACTACTGTCTGTTTTTCCCGACGCTGCCACCAATTTATGTTACGGGAAATTACGGTTCATTCAATAAACAGACAGAGATCAATTCAACAACAAATCATTGTATTAAATCCGATTACGAACATAAACAACCAACTGGTGAATTACTCTGATAAAAACACATAGTTCATCAATGTTCGGAATAAAGAGAATGTTCACTTACAGTTCAAATTGTTTCACACTTAATCCATCATTGTTCCTATAGAGTTACATGAATTTCCTGCAAATGTTCCTGTTCATAGAAGTCACTGTTATTGTCCAGATACCACACATTGTTCTTCGAAGAGATCGAGAACAGTAATCCGATCATTGACCCCTTTAGCCAACACGCTTCGTTCACATGAAGAGTCCGAAATGGTATTTCCACAGACTTGTAGCCGATCGTGCTACCCGCGATGCGCACAAACATTCCACAGTTCCTTGGGAATATTATTCACCCCAGTTCACCGGGCTACGGCCATTTCACACAGTTTACCAGGCCAACGCGCACTCAGAACACAACAATTCACGTCTGCTAAATCACGCCATGCTGTCGGAACTCTCCAGTCAGAAAAGGTGATTTTCTAAAAGCGGGTCCGAATCCGGAACGCAACGGATCAATAGTAAACGAACTTATCTCTCCACAATACCATGGATATCTCTATATCCGATATGCTGGATCCGTGTATTCGACTACCCGTGTTACTGACAAGCTTACTCCGTGATTATTCAGGGGTGCGTTTAATAAGAATGAATGTGTTTTAGTGTTTCAGTGCTAACACTCTGACTTGGTCTTCACATTCATTAAATGTAAGCTTGTGATTTTCCGTTATAATCGTGCCTGCATTAATCCTATAATCTCTCATATGTGCTGTTGATCATATGATCTGTCGTATACGTGGCACTGTGATCCTGGGCTGGATATTAACAATGTATCAATATGACTGAACAATGACGTCTATATGGATTTCAAAGTTGGATGGGTGACCGGGTGCTGTACTGACTGGGCTGATCAGTGTCCAGAATAATAGCAACTGTGGACACTCTCGTGTTCTGGCACATGTAGGCACCGTCGTGATATGACTGAAACAATGTTGAAAACGACGTTAAATCCTACTCACTCACTCACTCACTCAAAGTTCGGTAGTATATTTTAGCCTATCGACTAGTAAATATACACCTCTACAATGTTTTCCATTGATCCAGTAAATTTTCTCGGGGTCCAGAAATTTATTTCGGGGTTCCAGATATTTTTCTCGGGGTAGATTTCCTGGGTATATGATATCAGCAGGTTTTTCCTGTTTGGTTACAATAGTATGGATTACAAAGCTCTGGTATACATTTTAGCCTATCGACTAGTAAATGTACACCTTTGCAATGTTTTTCATTTATCCAGTGAATTTTCTCGGGGTCCAGAAATTTATCTCGGGGTTCCAGATATTTTTCTTGGGGTTCCAGATATTTTTCTAGGGTCTGTGCATGGATATAGACACTGACCGACTACCAGTTTATTCTGGCATACTCCTTGCTGTACTTGTCCCCTTTTTAATTACCTGGTTGTAAAGGAGTTCAGGGTTTGTTTTATCTCGTTGGCTGTGCTCACAGGATAGCTCACTGTGCAGCTGACTCGGTTGGTACCAAGTGAAGATTCTCCGTGTGACGACGTTATTTATACTTTCCCGCTCGTGCAACTTTAGCGCCCCCTATCTGAGTACAGGGCACTTCCATATCCTGGAAACCTCAGAAGAGCTTACCATCATTACTTGCTAAACTGGAACTAATTGTTCGCAATCTTAGCTGGATAGGGATCTCAATTATCAAAGCTAATTATTTCAATCATTTATAATTAGTGATAAAATGCGATTAAGTTAGTCAAAATTAATTGGAAACTGCTTCGTGAGTAGAGAGCCTCGCTTTCGCATTTCCTAAACATGGCGGTCAGCGAAGAAATCTTCCGCCAAAAATTGTGCATAAAAGTTAATTTAATAAACATCAATGAAAACCATGTTACGACAACAGCTGGGCGAGGAACTAGAATGACCAATTAACCATTACAGTAAGTGCCAACGTGGATAGAGACGTATTCATCTTTAGAACACGTAAAATCGGTTGCTATGAGAACTCTGTCAAATTACAACAACGACAAGAAGTACGGCATCATTATGAACTAGAACAAGTATTTAATGAATGCAAAAACATATGAATCAGAATCTTTCGCGAGAAGGTTTACACATCAAAAAATATATATATACCCCCCCCCCCGACTTGACTCGTCACATTATGACAAAGACCATTGTGAGACCAACGAGCCGTCGCTGGTTCCGGCGTGAGCGCTCATGGTCCATAGCCCGGGCATCAAGGATGGCTGTCATAGTCCAGTAGTGGTGGGTGATAGCACACCTCTCCATCGATTTCACTCTGTCGATGACCGCTTTTGTGAACTCTTTCAGGATGTGGCGTCGCCCTTCGTTGTCATCGCCATCTCCAAACATGGACCGAACCACTGCTCGGTAACCCGTGAGTGAATTAACCGCGGTCGCATGCTGTAAAATGCGAGTCGCATAGGGATGGGTCTCCGTCATGGCTCTGCAACAGTAGGAATGGGGGTGTGGGATCCAGAGGGGCGTGTTTTATAGACCATGTCACACATGCGCGCCTATACGTAGCTCTACGGGTGTAGTCTGTGATAAGTACTATTCTGATTGGTTAGTCCAAAAAGAGAGCAACAACAACAGCAACAACAACAAAGATTACAGGTCAATCCTTTTATTTGCCCCTCCATCACAGCACATCCACGCTGGGAGAACCGTTATGGGTGTGTTTACAATTCACTTATGCTATTGTCCGTGTATTCGGAAGTTCATTGTGCTGATCTCAGACTGCTCTTGTCCAGTCAGAAGCCGACCCTCAGAATAAGTATAAGTCTTGTTGAGGACCCGGATGTACAAGCACTCGGCCCCATACTATAATGCTATGGCGTGACCTCCTTTTCTGGTCTTGCCTCCGGAGTCCAAGGATAACCCGCGCATATGCGTGCGGCCGGATAACCCGCGCAGATAGGTGCTGCCGGATAACCCACGCAGGCGTGCGACCGGGCCGGGGAAAACCCAGTCCGCGCTTGCGTGCGGTCGGGCCGGGGAAAACCCGGATGTTGAACAGGTCCCCGCTCCAAGGTCACGCCCGAACGAGTCACACCGGAAGTGACGTCACACATGACGTCATTACGGAAGTGATGCATCATGGGATAGAGTGCACTCAGAAGTCAAAAGTCAATAAGCCTCTGTCCGTGTTTTATATACTAGAAAAATTTCACCGCTTCACCGAGACCCCTCCCATCTTGTTTCACGTGGCGAGACGAGAAAAACAAGACCAAACAACCCATACCGCAATGAACATGTGTGAATTTCCCAGTATGGACCAATCCCCCTGAGCCAGTATGGGCCTATCCAGACCTTCGTGAACTTTTTGCAAAATTTCACCGCTTAACTTCGAGACCCCTCCCATCGTGTTCTACGTGGTGAGACGAGAAAAACAAGACCAAACAACCCATACCGCAATGAACATGTGTATATTTCCAGTATGGAACTATCGCCCTGAGCCAGTATGGGCCTATGGGCATATGGGCCTATCCAGAACTCCGTGAACTTTTCAAAAAAGCTTCACCGCTTAACGGTTCACCGCTCCCATCGTGTTCTACGTGGTGAGACGAGAAAAACAAGATCAAACAACCCATACCGCAATGAACATGTGTGAATTTCCCAGTATGGACCAATCCCCCTGAGCCAGTATGGGCTTATCCAGACCTTCGTGAAGTTTTCGAAAAATTTCACCGCTTAACTTCGAGACCCCTCCCATCGTGTTCTACGTGGTGAGACGAGAAAAACAAGACCAAATAACCCATACCGCAATGAACATGTGTGAATTGCCCAGTATGGACCTATCCCCCTGAGCCGTTATGGGACTATGGGCCTATCCAGACCTCCGTGAACTTTTTGCAAAATTTCACCGCTTAACTTCGACACCCCAACCATCGTGTTCTACATCCCTAGACGAGAAAAACAAGACCAAACAACCCATACCGCAATGAACATGTGTGAATTTCTCAGTATGGAACTATCGCCCCGAGCCGGTATGGGCCTATGGGCCTATCCAGACTTCGTGAACTTTTCAAAAAAAATTAACCGCTTAACGGTTCACCGCTCCCATCGTGTTCTACGTGGTGAGACGAGAAAAACAAGATCAAACAACCCATACCGTAATGAACATGTGTGAATTGCCCATTATGGGCCTATCCCCCTGAGCGAGTATGGGCCCATGGGCCTATCCAGACCTTCGTGAACTTTTCCAAAAATCTCACCGCTTAACTTCGAGACCCTTCCCATCGTGTTTTTCGTGGTGAGACGTGAAAAACAAGACCAAACAACCCATAGTAAAATCCACAAAAATGTCCACCCCCATACAGCCATTTTCCCGTATAGATGCAAATGTGCGAATCAGGCCCCTATTGTAGAGGTAAAGTCCAAGTTCCGCTTTTTAAATTTTCGGGGACAGATCCTCAGTTTACATTCACCCACCCATGACTTGATAGGCGGGACCGATATTAGCCCTTTTGGACATGGTTGATAGGGGTTGTCCCCTTTTGTAGAGGTAAAGTCCGTGTTCCGCTTTTTATATTTTCGGGGACAAATCTTCAATTTACATGCACCCACCCATGACTTGATAGGCAGGCCCCGATAAGCCCGGGAACCGATATTAGCCCTTTTGGATAGGGTCGATAGTTTTCCACAATTTTAGGGATAAAGTCCGTGTTCCGGTTTTTTGTATTTTCGGGGACAAATCCTCAATTTACATGCAGCCACCCATGAATTGATCGCCCTGGAGGAGCGCTTCACTTTGACACTTCACTCGACCCAATCGGTCCAATAGAGGCACCTCAAGATTGCCGAACATTCCAGATGATTCTCACGAAAACCCGCGTCTTTGGGACTACTTTCTGTCCGCGAAGGCTTCTCCCCACGACCGCATCACCGCCAGACAGCATCACCGCTGAGGAATACATCCCCCTAAGGTCAGGTGACCGGAAGTGACGTCATATATATCCCCAATATTACATCATACCCAGGCTGGGGGAGCCGCCTTGGTGGTTATGTTTAGTATGTTCACAGCAAAACAAATTGAAATATCAAACACCATGTTTTATTATTTAACGCACCGTCACATTAGGTACAAGTGTTTACTGAGCTCAAGTCAACGATCAGCATGTAGACATATAGAGTACGTACGGCGTGTTATGGTATTCATTAGTGCACGGGTGACGCGTTCAACCGGTGGGGTGGTCGGTCAGCATGATCACGAAAAGCGTAACATTGGTCACCCTCTCCACTGTCCACTTGATGTTGGGGCGTTGTTGTTTTGCCCATTCCAATGGATCCACGGTGTCCAGTTTCTCCAGCATCGTCTCTAGCGAGGCCCGGTTAATGATGGTAAACGGATGTTACGGCTTGGGTAAACGTATCGGACTTGGTCTGTCTCCTTATGTTGCAGCACATAACCAAACGCCAGATTTAATTTGAAGGACGTAGCTTGGTCATTGAAGACGGCTTCCATGTAGTTGCGTAGACGGGCGAGATCGGTCAGTCGGAAATTGTAGATACCTTGAATAGGGCGATGACGGTGGAAACAGTGCCGTATCATGGGCCAATGGCGCCGATAGATGTCACTCGCTGGATGGGCGTCCTGTAAGAAATCGCTAGGAACATTTATGGGCTCGTCCAGAAAATGTTCGATGTCGTCAGGCGTATGACTCGAAACCGTAACGCTGGGGTCCGGCTGGATATCGAGGCCCTCCTGGACGGTGGGTATAGGCGGGCTCCTCGTCATCGCATCACCAGTGGCGTTCGTCTCCCCGGGTTCATCTTCACTGGGTCTGACCTTCCGCGGCTCCTCTTTAGTGCAAAGTTGTCGCCCAAGCCGTAGAGACGGGGCATGAATCAAACGTTGGTGCTGTCTTAACCGACTGGGTCGTTTGAAAAGTCGACCACAATCGTTACATTGTACCGTCGCACCCTCGTGGAGTGCCCCCTCATGGCGCAGTAAATTATCCTCCCGATTGAATGACCGTGCGCAGATTATACAAGTATACCGTGCATCGTTGTGGGTGGAGGCCTCATGGCGGCGCAAGTCGTGCAGACCAGTCAACTGCTTCTGGCAAGTTGTGCAAGTGAACATCTTGGTGGTTGACAGAGTGTCTGATGAAACGGCCAGGCCGCTTCCTTTTTATAGCACGCTAGCTGGTGATCTATTTTTAGCACACTCAGTTAAACTACCCCAAGTCGAGGACCGAGACTGGTGTACTGGTGTATGACTGAGCCGCATTACGCGCGCGTGTGTGTGTGTGTGTGTGGGCAGTGGATTTTACATCCGGGATCTTGTCAACATCCGGGTTTCCAAGTGGGTTTTCCCTATCGTTCCTCCGTCTTCCATCCGGTTACTGTGGGTTTACATCCGTGTCCTCATCTTACATCCGGGGTTTTCATGAGCCGCATTGCGCGCGTGTGTGTTTGTGTTTGTGTCCATCCGTACACAATGTAGAATTACGTTCTCTCCGAAAACTTCTACTCATCGCATCAATATGCTCAAACCCATTCAATATAAACACAACCAAGAGACATCAACAACAACAGGCACATTGCGTAATACACGTTTTATTATCCTCTCACCACCACCGCCTGGCGTTCAGCAACGATCAGCATGTAGACATATAGAGTATGTACGGCATGTTATGGTATTCATCAGTGCATGGGTGACGCATTCAGCCGATGGGGGTGGTCGGTCAGCTTGGTAACGAAAAACGTGACATTGGTCACCCTCTCTACGACCCATTGTGTGTTGGGGCGTTGTTGTTGGGCCCACTCCAAGGATCTACGGTGTCCAGTTTCTCCAGCATCGCCTCTAGCGACGCCCGGTTAATGATGGTAAACGGTTGGTCAAATACCCGGATATTACTGCTCGGGTAAAAATATCGGGCTTGGTCTGTGTCCTTATGCTGCAGCACATAACCAAACGCCAGATTCAACTTGAATTACAAGCGTCTGGTCCGTCATTCATAATTCAGCCGTCGTCCATTAGAGAATATCCGCGTCCATAATCCAAATTACAACACATATAAGGGAAGTGGAAAGAGGTGCCGACATACTGACTGCGTCATATGACTTCACAGAATAGTCTTCTGGTAAACCTATTCTAAAGCACATACCAAGAATCTAACGATTCGTGATATGTGTTGTATCTCAAGTACGCTTTTATTGTACCTGTTCATGTGGCAACATGGATGATATGACCGCACGGCCCCTAGCACCGGCATAAGCGGTATTAGATACAAATCTAGAGAGCTATGATGGAAATGCTCTGACAACTCGTATACTGGTAAATGGTGAGCTGTTTCGCTGTGACAACTCGTACATTGGCGATTGGTGAGCTGTATCGTCGTCAGATCTAAATGACGGCAATTAACACAAAAGACTAGTCTGTAAGGCCCGATGTCGACCCAGCATCAACTTCCCACAAATGCCAACATATATCAAAGACCAAATGGTCTGTACAGGGGTACAAGACCTATTCCATATTCCATATAACAGTGTTAGCACGAAATTCAAAAAGACAATCATGTATACATAAACATAGGATTGTTTCCTGCAAGAGAGAAGCGGTCAACAGTTTTCAATGATGTGTTCCAAAAATATAAAATTCGTATCGCTGATCAGTATTCTTAATCCATAATATTCGTTGTAAAGTCGTCATCTAAAGAATGATTATCTCAGTCACGCTTTGATTGTGACTGTTCATATGAGTACCATGCGGATCTTGAAGTACATGGGTTCATACGGATCCTAGCCCCGGGTTAAGCGGAATTAGACACAAGTTACGAAACGAAACGCCATAGATCTTGCACGCTACGCTCGTATTTTGCTATCAGCATGCGATATGTATCGCCAAATTTGATAAATTTGAGTGAAGGCGCTTGGTGGTGTAGCCCTGTTTTATAAGTTTCTGCAACAATGTTTTGTGACGTTGATTAAAATCGTCACATTTAACACAGGATCTAGCAAATGCTACTAGGCGTGATATGTATACGCCATATGCAGGTCCCACTGGAATATTGCTGTCCAGAAAGGGATAGTTAACGATGTCGAAATTGTAATCATCTCTTTTGTCATACTGTCGACGAGAGAGAAGGCCCGCTTCATTTTTATAGAGATATAGGTCTAAATATGATGTGCCTATAGGGCTATCTGTAGTTTCCTTCAAATCCAGTGACGGTGGATATATATCCTTCACTGCGTCATTTATATAGCGATTATCCACTGCGAGAAGATCGTCTATATAGCGTTTGGTGAATGAGAAGGACACAGACCGTAGTTTGATCGTTGAATATGGCTTCCACGTAGCTGCGTAGGCGGGCGAGGTCGGTCAGTCGGAAATTGTAGATATCTTGAATAGGGCAATGACGGTAGAAACAGTGCCGGATCATGAGTCAATGGCGCCGAAAGATGTCATTCACTGGATGGTCTTCGTGTAACAGATCGCTAGGAACATTTATGGGTTCGTCCACGAAGTGTACTTTGCCCTCCACGTCGTACAAAATCTGGCCCAAAGTCTTGTCGTCGGAATTTTGTCGACTGTTGAATGAGAGCGACATCATCATCAACCCTCGTGCGATGGGTGGGAGTTCCCGCTGTCTCGATCCTGATGCCTACGGGCTCTTCTACCTGCAAACATGGCTGCGGAACAGGGTGTCGTGTGCGTCGGTGTCGCAGCAACTGACTGGTCAGTTTGAAAAGCCGACCACATTCTTCGCATGGACGCTTGAGTAATCCATGGCGTGCACGTGTGAGGCGCTGTAAATGATCCGGGCGCTGAAACGACAGTGTACATATCGTACAGCTATACCGGGCGGTTCCTTCGTGCTTGGTAGCCTCATGGCCGCGCAAGTCGTGCATACGAGTGAATGATTTCGAGCACGTACTATAAGTGAACATCTTGGTGGTTGACAGATTGGCTGATGAAACGGCCAGGCCGCTTCCCTTTTATAGCATGCTAGCTGGTGATCTATTTTTAGCACACTCATGAAACAACCCCAAGTCGAGGACCGAGACTGGTGTACTGGTGTACGACTGAGCCGCATTACGCGCGTGTGTGTGTGTGTGTGTGTATGTGTGGGCTGTGGATTTTACATCCGGGATCTTGTCAACATCCGGGTTTCCAAGTGGGTTTTTCCCATCGTTCCTCCGTCTTCCATCCGGGTACTGTGGTTTTACATCCGGGTCCTCATCTTACATCCGGGTTTTGGACACCTGTTGACCGCAATAATTTGCATATGACCGCTGTGAGGTCACTTCCGCTTCAGTTCACGTGACCTTTGGCCCCTGCGCGTAATTTTTATCCCGTATTGTTTTGTTAGCGCGCAGGGGCCAAAGGTCAGTTCCGGTCACGTGAACGGAAGCGGAAGTGACCTCACAGAGGTGATATGCACGGAAAACCCCACTTGGAAACCCGAATGTTGACAAGATCCCGGATGTAAAATCCACAGCCCACACATACACAAACACACACACACACACACACACACACACACGCGTAATGCGGCTCAGTCGTACACCAGTACACCAGTCTCGGTCCTCGACTTGGGGTAGTTTAACTGAGTGTGCTAAAAATAGATCACCAGCTAGCGTGCTATAAACGGGAAGAGGCCTGGCCGTTTCATCAGACTCTCTGTCAACCACCAAGATGTTCACTTGTACTACGTGCTCGAAATCATTCACTCGTCTGCACGACTTCCGCCGCCATGAGGCTACCAAGCACGAAGGAACCGGCCGGTATAGCTGTACGATATGTACACTGTCGTTTCAGCGCCCGGATCATTTACAGCGCCACACACGTGCACGCCATGAAGCACCCAAGCGATGTGATCGGCTTTTCAAACTGACCAGTCAGTTGCTGCGACACCAACGCACACGACACCCTGTTCAGCAGCCACGTTTGCAGGTAGAAGAGCCCATAGGCACCAGTTTCGAGACAGCGGGAACTCTCACCCATCGCACGAGGGCTGATGATGATATCTCCCTAATTCAACAGTCAAATTCCGACGACAAGACCTTGGGCCAGATTTTGTACGACGTGGAGGGAAAAGTACACTTCGTGGACGAACCCATAAAATGTTCCTAGCGATCTGTTACACGAAGACCATCCAGTGAGTGACATCTATCGACGCCATTGGCCCATGATCCGGCACTGTTTCTACCGTCATCGTCCTATTTAAGATATCTACAATTTCTGACTGACCGACCTCGCCCGCCTACGCAGCTACGTGGAAACCATCTTCAACGATCAAACTACGGCCTTCAAGTTGAATCTGGCGTTTGGTTATGTGCTGCAGCATAAGGACACAGACCAAGCCCGATATTTTGACTCGAGCAGTAACATCCGAGCGATGCTGGAGAAACTGGACACCGTGGATCTCTTGGAATGGGCCCAACAACAGCGCCCCAACACACAATGGGTCGTAGAGAGGGTAACCAATGTCACGTTTTTCGTTACCAAGCTGACCGACCACCCCCATCGGCTGAATGCGTCACCCATGCACTGATGAATACCATAACATGCCGTACATACTCTATATGTCTACATGCTGATCGTTGCTGAACGCCAGGCGGTGGTGGTGAGAGGATAATAAAACGTGTATTACGCAATGTGCCTGTTGTTGTTGATGTCTCTTGGTTGTGTTTATATTGAATGGGTCTGATCATATTGATGCGATGAGTAGAAGTTTTCGGAGAGAACGTAATTCTACATTGTGCACGGATTGACACAAACACAAACACACACACGCGCGCAATGCGGCTCGTGAAAAACCCGGATGTAAGATGAGGACACGGATGTAAAACCACAGTAACCGGATGGAAGACGGAGGAACGATGAGAAAAACCCACTTGGAAACCCGGATGTTGACAAGATCCCGGATGTAAAATCCACTGCCCACACACACACACACACACACACACACACACGCGCGCGCGCGTGATGCGGCTCAGTCGTACACCAGTACACCAGTCTCGGTCCTCGAATTGGGGTAGTTTAACTCAGTGTGCTAAAAATAGATCACCAGCTAGCGTGCTATAAAAAGGAAGCGGCCTGGCCGTTTCATCAGACACTCTGTCAACCACCAAGATGTTCACTTGCACAACTTGCCAGAAGCAGTTTACTGGTCTGCACGACTTGCGCCGCCATGAGGCCTCCACCCACAACGATGCACGGTATACTTGTATAATCTGCGCACGGTCATTCAATCGGGAGGGTAATTTACTGCGCCATGAGAGGGCACTCCACGAGGGTGCGACGGTACAATGTAACGATTGTGGTCGACTCTTCAAACGACCCAATCGGTTAAGACAG
This sequence comes from Hanleya hanleyi, assembly GCA_036873755.1. Classification (NCBI taxonomy): domain Eukaryota; kingdom Metazoa; phylum Mollusca; class Polyplacophora; order Lepidopleurida; family Hanleyidae; genus Hanleya; species Hanleya hanleyi. The sequence goes on along the minus strand of JAVTVY010034740.1, from coordinate 118,214 downwards.
CACCAACGTTTGATCCATGCCCCGTTTCTACAGTTTGGGCGACAACGTTGCACTAAAGAGGAGCCGCGGAAGGTCAGACCCAGTGAAGATGAACCCGGGGAGACGAACGCCACTGGTGATGCGATGACGAAGAGCCCGCCTATACCCACAGTCCAGGAGGGCCTGGATATCCAGCCGGACCCCAGCGTTACGGTTTCGAGTCATACGCCTGACGACATCGAACATTTTCTGGACGAACCCATAAATGTTCCTAGCGATCTCTTACAGGACGCCCATCCAGTGAGTGACATCTATCGGCGCCATTGGCCCATGCTACGGTACTGTTTCCACCGTCATCGCCCTATTCAAGATATCTACGATTTCCGACTGACCGATCTCGCCCGTCTACGCAGCTACATGGAAGCCGTCTTCAATGACCAAGCTACGTCCTTCAAATTAAATCTGGCGTTTGGTTATGTGCTGCAGCATAAGGAGACAGACAAAGTCCGATACTTTCACCCGAGCAGTAACATCCGCGTATTTGACCAACCGATTACCATCATTAACCGGGCCTCGCTAGAGACGATGCTGGAGAAACATGACACCGTGGATCCCTTGGAATGGGCCCAACAACAACGCCCCAACACCAAGTGGACAGTGGAGAGGGTGACCAATGTTACATTTTTCGTGACCAAGCTGACCGACCACCCCATCGGTTGAACGCGTCACCCGTGCACTGATGAATACCATAACACGCCGTACATACTCTATATGTCTACATGCTGATCGTTGACCCGGGCATAGTTGCCAAAATCTTTTATTAAGGCTCATCGAGGACTGGAAATCTGCCCTTGACAAAAACAAATCAGCAGGCGTTGTTTTAATTGATCTGTCGAAGGCTTTTGACCTCTATTGGTAGCTAAGCTGAAAGCATATGGGCTCAGTCAGTCTGCTGTTGATCTTATTGCCAACTACTTGACAAACAGAAAGCAATGTGTCAGATTTCCATGCTGCGTGAGCGACTGGGCCAGTATTAGTAGAGGTATACCTCAAGGCTCAGTTTTAGGACCCATTTTATTCAACATTTATATTAATGATATCTTCTTATGCATTGTGCATTCTAAACTTTATAACTATGCAGATGACAACTCATTTTCTGTAATTGGTGATAATTTGGAGGAAGTTAAGAAACTGTTAGAGATTGACTGTAAAAGGATACTGCAATGGCTCAGACTAAACTATTTTCAAGCCAACCCCGATAAATTTCAATGCATGTTACTAACAAATAGAAACCAACCACATTCTGGCACTAAAATGAGAATTGGTAATGAATGGTTAGAGTGCCAGGAAAATGTTAGACTGTTAGGCATTGACATAGACAACAAATTGAAATTCAGTATTCATATCTCTAATCTATGTAAAAATGCTAGTCGTCAGCTAAATATTTTGTACAGACTGTCCCCGTATTTAGACAAAGAGTCTAGAAACTTTTATCCTGTCTCATTTTTTACTGTCCAATTGTCTGGCATTTTTGTGGGAAAACCAATACGAAGAAACTGGAAAAGATTAATTTTAGAGCTCTTAAATTTGTACACCAGGATTTTAACGCTTCTTACGAGAATCTTTTATCTAGGACTGGTATGTCAAACCTAGAAGTCAATAGACTAAAGTGCTTAGCACGAGAAGTTTTTAAAGCTGTTAGCGGCTCAGCTCCTGTCTATATAGCCGACTTATTTAATTTTAGAAATAATTTAAAAAACCTTCGGGGTGACAATATTCTTACTTTGCCTGATGCCAAGAAGGTAGGCACTGGCCTCAAATCTTTTAAATACTATGGTGCACATGTCTGGAACTCACTTCCCAACGATTTGAGAACTTCCACTGATTTTAAGACTTTTAAAAAGTTGTTAACTGACTGGAGTGGCCCATCCTGTACATGTAACCTATGTCACAGTAACTAGTAATTTTATATGTAGATTTTACAACTATTTAAATAATACTTTTATTTGTTACACATTAGTTACATCTTATACAAATCATTTTTATTATTATGCTGCTGAATAGCATGTCAGATCTATTTCTATGTATATCTTTTATGTTTTATCTTTTTATGTTCTTATTTATCTCCTTATCCTAGTCGGTAAAACTAGCCTTTGAGCTAATGTTTGTATTTAAAAACACTGACTTTAAATAAAACTTGAAATGAAATGAAATGAAACACTTGCACCTAATGTGACGGTGCGTTAAATAATAAAACATGGTGTTTGATATTTCAATTTGTTTTGCTGTTAACATACTAAACATAACCAGTGCGGCTCCCCCAGCCTGGGTATGATTTAACATTGGGGATAATAAACTGTATGAACATTGCTGAACTTGTTATTCATGACAGCCCCTATGCGATTGTATAATACAGAATATATATGTTATGATGCAGGACATATATGATACAATACAGGATATATATGGTATAATACATCACAGATTTGATATAATACAGGACATATACTGTATAATACAGCACAGAATTGGTATAATACAGAACATATATTGTATAATACAGGACAAATATGACACAATACAGGACAGATTTGGTATAATACAGGACAGATATTGGATAACACAGGACAGATATGGTATAATACAGCACAGATTTGGTATGATGTGAGACAGATATGGTATAATACAGCAAAGATATGGTATAATGCATGACAAATATGGATGGTCCTACACCAAATACCTTCCTTCACTGCCCCAAAATGCCCGCTTTCGCTACTACTCGTACTGATGACGTCACCAATGACGTCACAGATGCTGTGGACATCCCTCAAATCGTGGTAAAAAATTGGCACTGAGCCAATTATAAAACATGTTCTTTCGTTACTACTCGTACTGATGACGTCACCAATGACGTCACAGATGCTGTGGACATCCCGCAAATCGTGGGGAAAAATTGGCACTGAGCCAATTATAAAACATGTTCTTTCGCTACTACTCGTACTGATTACGTCACCGATGACGTCACAGATGCTGTGGACATCCCTCAAATGGAGTTTACACCCCGAGAACTGCGAGATGACACTTCCCACGACGCATTCGGACCAAGGATGGTCCATCTCCACCCCAAATACCTTCTGTGTTGTGCACGCTTCACTCACTCACACTCACACTCACACTCACTCACTCACTCACTCACTCACTCACTCACACTCACTCACTCACACGCGCGCATACACTCACACTCACAGGTAACTCTACCAGATAGTTGGATGGAAAATTAGGCCGTTATCTACTCCAAATGCACTCCGTCTCACCTCCGAAACTCCTACTTTCGCTACTACTCTCACTGATGACGTCACCAGTGACGTCACAGGTGACGTGGACATCCCTACAAGTCGTGGTCTATACCCCGAAAGCTACAAAATAACACTTCCCTAGATACATTCGGACCAATAGTGGTCCATATCGGCCTCAAAATGTCTATTTCCATACTACGGCCTGCCTGCGCATGCGCAGAATGACGATATTCCTAATACCCATCCACCCAGACGGATGCGCCCTCACGTATGCATCACATTGTTACCTCACTCGACTCAATCAGACCATTAGTCGCCCACCTAGACTCCAAAACGTTCCTTCCAATGCACTTTTCCCACAATTCCCTGTCTGCGCATGCGCAGAATGTTGAACACGAACGACACACTAGTCCAGGCGGATGCCCCCTCACGTATCCTTCACATTGATACCTCATACGACCCCATATGACCACTAGTGGCCCATCCAGACCTCAACACGTCTATTTCCATACCCTTTTCCCACAATTCCCTGTCTGCGCATGCGCAGAATGTTGACAACGACAGAGACACTAGTCCAGGCGGATGCCCCCTCACATAGGTTTCACATTGATACCTCATACAACTCCATCGGCCCATAGGGGCTCCCCTAGATCCCAAAACGTCTATTTCCATACACTTTGTATACTGCGCATGCACAGAATGACGATATTCCAACCCCACACCCACCCCGTCGGATGCTCCTTCACGAATGCTTCACATTACTACCCCATACGACTCCATCGGCCCATTAGGGGCTCCACTTGATCCCAAAACGTCTATTTCCATACACTTTGTCTACTGCGCATGCACAGAATGACGATATTCCAACCCCACACGCACCCCATCGGATGCTCCTTCACGAATGCTTCACATTAATACCTCATACGACTCCATCGGCCCATTAGGGGCTCCCCTCGATCCCAAAACGTCTATTTCCATACACTTTGTCTACTGCGCATGCACAGAATGACGATATTCCAACCCCACACCCACCCCGTCGGATGCCTTCTCACATATGCTTCACATTGATACCTCACTCGACCCAATCGGATCATTATTGGCCTACCTAGACCCCAAAACGTCTATTTCCATACCCTTTGTCTACCGCGCATGCGCAGAATGACAATATTTCAACCCCACACTCAGCCCATCAGATGCGCCTTCACGAATGCTTCGCATTGATACCTCATACGACCCAATCGGACCATCCATACCCCATACAGCCATTTTTCCGTATAGATTTAATATGCAAATGTTCGAATCAGGGAAGATAATCCGGAATTTGCCAAAAATCACAAAGTGCATCAAGAGTTACCTCCCCATTGGAACTCTTCTGTGTTGGAGGTAGTTTTTGGTTTCTTAAGCTGGTGGCGCCCCCTGTCGGAAGCTTCATGGGAATCAAGAGTTATCTCTCAAGTTTAAGTGCAAAGAGGCCAATGGGACCTTTTTAAGCTTTTCTATACTACTGGCGATCTATGGCTCATGCAAAATTCGAATGCTCAGCGATGCCAAACAAAGAATGTGACGCATTTTTTCTTGGCACATTTTCGGTTCTCCAGATAGAATAGAATAAAATAAGTTTATTGCTCATTTTTTTGTCACGAAAACTAACGGCAAGAACACGAAACATCACGACAGCCATACTAGTATCTTACCGTAGATCGGGGTGAAGTTGGCCATCAGGGTGAATTTTCGAGAAATGCTCTAAATTCTGTTTTGGAGAAAAATCTTAGTTTTGATGGAACCCGATGACTATAGGACTGAAAACGAGGTTCGTGAGAAGTTATCCATGTCGATGTGTGCCAACATATATCTTCCAGATAAAGGCGTTGGGTGAAGTTGATCAATTTGTGGGTCAAGCTTTCCACCCTGGCCAAATTCACTCCATCTAGTACTGAATACCTTAAATTAGAGAGAATAAAACATCACAAATGAGAATAAAAAACCGATTGCACTTTCTCTACTACTGATGACGCCACGGTCACGTGGACATCCATGGGAGCTTTAATGCGAGACCTAGCATGCTGTCCTTCACATTCGTATTATTACGTCACTTCAATGCGCGACCCTACAATGAAAGAAATAGGGAAATCGTATTGATGCTTGAAGGGAAGTCCCGCAACGGTACCTTCCACGACACGAAACTCAAGTGAATCAAAAGGATGCCCTAGGAGGATCACCAGCAGAACCTCGGAATGCCTTGGCTTCACGTTGGGAGGGGGGGGGGGGGGGGGAATTCATTGCTGGATTCCCCATTTCTCTCAGTGTTATGAATAAATTATGAATAAACAACAACGATGGTTTGCTCAGTACTGTCCACTCCTGTTCTCAGTTTTGATAGGAATTCTCATTGTCTGAATTATAATATTCAATCAATTTGGCAAATATTATCCTTAGAAAATGAGAAATTCCCACAAGAATTTAAGCGCAATGTACTTGAGTGGATAGTAACAAAACTGCGTTGTCCTTCACATTGATGATTCATCTTTGTACATCCTCGGGTATGTTGATCCAAGAACTTGAGGGATACCATATCACATTTGGAACAAAACCTTTGCAGATTTACCATTCTTGGGGTGACGATATAATGTAACTTGTGTGAAATATGAAATCGATGGCATGAAGAAACTTAAGATTTTACTAAAGACGACCCATGGTAGACGCCAACAATTACAGACACAGGCAAAGATCACACAGCCACATGGTGGGGCGATCAGGGCAATCATGTGGAGAAACTGGGAAATCGTGATGAATTCATGGTATCTTGTCAGGAAACAGGGGTATCCAACTGCCAGATACCCGTTCCGGCATAATAGTGAATCCTCGGGGGAATTGTTTTGAAATCCAAGGAAACCTACCCGAGGACCAGCGATCTCTAGCTTCTAGATAACCCTATTGGTATCATAATGAATCCCCTTTTCATACGCCCGCCCAAAAGGCGGACATATTATGTGATGGCGGTTTTGTCTGTCTGTCCGTCTCCCGTGTCTGGTCTGTATTTGGGACAGTTTTCTATCTACAGTTTCAATTTTTGGTGAGTGGATACCCTGAGGGGAAACGATATGTCCCGTACCAACATGGAGGTCAAGGTCGGAGGTCAAAGGTCAAAGGTCACTGGTCTAAAAACCCGGAAATCACTGAACTGTTCGTGTCCAGTCTATATCTGAGACCGTTTTCTATCCACAGTGACAATTTTTTTGTAAGTAGATATACTGGATGAAGACAATATGTTACATTCCGAAATTGAGATTGAGGTCAGAGGTCAAAGGTCACTGGCCTAAAAATGAGGAATTCATCGATCATTGACAGTTTTCTATCTACAGTTCCAATTTTTGGTCAGTGGATATCCTGGGGGGAGGGGGGGGGACGATGTGTCACATACCAAAAGTAGGTCGAGGTCAAAGGTCAGTGTGGCCTAAAAATCAGAAAATTATTTAAAATTGCTAATAAGTGGATTAATTCAGTAGGGGGAAAAGATGTGTTGCATACCAAAAATGGTCAACGGTCACTGTGACCCCAAATTACACATCATTAAAAATATGTATTTTTTTGTGCCAGTAGATACATTAGGGGGATATGATGTGCCATGTACCAGAATATAGGTCAAGGTCACTGTGACCCCAAATCCTGAAATTCTTAAAAATCCTGATTTTGGGTGTCTCTAGATATATTAAGAGAAGACGATGGGTCATGCACCAAAATTTATATCAAGGTCAAATGTCCAGGTCACTGACCACACAATCGGAAAATCATTGAAATCACATTTTATATGCCCATCAGTCCGATGGTGAATTCTGTGCATCTATCCGTCTATCCATCTATTAACATTTGTTGCCCATGCGATATCTCCAGTTCCAAGGTATGGGTTGGCGCCAAACATTAGGTATACCTTACTCGCTGAGCAAAAAGGCACCCCACACTGTAAAAACGCTGAGTAAACGTTCAACCATAAAGTGGATGTAACTCGGTTGCAACCATAAACTGGTTCAACGTAGCACCAAGCAAATTTCAACGTTGAACTGAAATGAGGTTAAACGTACAACCACGAAAAGGTGTAACATTGAACTGAAAGGTAAAGGTTGAACCAGTTTCTGGTTCAACGTTTAACCATGGAAAACCCTGAACCAAAATTTGGTGTTACCTATAACCAATTACTGGTTCAACGTATAACCAGATTCAGGTTCAATGTTTTCTCAGAAATAGGTTCAACGTACAACCACATCAAGGTTAAACGTACAACCACATCAGGGTTTAACGTTGAACTGAAATGAGGTTAAACGTTCAACCACGAAAAGGTGTAACGTTGAACTGAAAGGTAAACGTTGAACCCGTTTCTGGTTCAACGTTTAACCATGGAAAACCCTTAACCAAAATTTGGTGTTACCTATAACCAATTACTGGTTCAACCTATAACCAGATTCAGGTTCAATGTTTTCTCAGAAATAAGTTCAACGTACAACCACATCAAGGTTAAACGTACAACCACATCAAGGTTTAACGTTCATCCAGATGCAGATTTAAATGAAATCTGCACCGGATTGTTGTGGTGCAAATTGTACATGTATTTGCAGATTTAGTTAAATTCTAAATTCTTGCAAATACATCGGAACCATATGAGCAACCAAGTTACATCCCAGTGTTATTTCTTGCAGTCATCAGTGAAAAGCAGTCATCAGTGAAAAGTATATCAACCTGTAAGAAAGTGAAGGATATTTCAGAACATACATCAACAAATACACACTAATTGAAATAAAATTAATATATTTAAATCATATTCGGATATAATCTAATAACAGATCTGATTTCTAACAATACGAATACCTAGCTTCATCTATATACAAGAGTTCATGTGGTATCGATATCTTTGCATATTTGTATCCCAAATCTGACGCCAGGGGGCGCTGCTTGGGGTGCGGCTATGAGTCGCTGGATGACGAATAAGGAACTGTGAACCGCGGTCTAACTTTATGAATGCTCTAAATAAACACTAGACTGTTTGCAATCAAATGAACAACTAAAGATATGAAAAGCTAATATGTAAACATTGAATTCTACCAATTCATGAATCACAGAAACCACAAGTAACAGGGGTTACAATAATGGGGAAGGGAGTCTGGGAGGTTTAGTAACATCCAAGATGGTACCACCTACAATAAGTTTGATGCCTCCTTTTCAACTGATGTTAGACTCATAACACTCCTCATCTAAGGAATGAAAACTTCAAGATGCAAAATGATTATCATGATTATTATTAACTTTTTTTAGCTTACTGCTGTATGATGAAATATTACTGTATACATATGGCATAATTGTCTGTTAATATCACTGATCTGAAATATTTGAGTGAGCAAGTTAATTGCATTTTATCACAGTTTAGTTTTGGGACCTACATACATAGTTTATGTGTGTCCAACCTTCCTACACATAGTATAGGTGATCAGACTTCACACAGCGACCTATGTATTCTGAGTACATGTTATATCACTGATTTGAGTGAGCTAGTTAATTGCATTTTATCACAGATTAGTTATGGGACCTACATACATAGTTTATGTGTGTCCAACCTTCCTACACATAGTATAGGTGATCGGACTTCACACAGCGACCTATGTATTCTGAGTACATGTTATATCACTGATTTGAGTGAGCTAGTTAATTGCATTTTATCACAGATTAGTTATGGGACCTACATACATAGTTTATGTGTGTCCAACCTTCCTACACATAGTATAGGTGATCGGACTTCACACAGCGACCTATGTATTCTGAGTACATGTAATATCACTGATTTGAGTGAGCTAGTTAATTGCATTTTATCACAGATTAGTTATGGGACCTACATACATAGTTTATGTGTGTCCAACCTTCCTACACATAGTATAGGTGATCGGACTTCACACAGCGACCTATGTATTCTGAGTACATGTTATATCACTGATTTGAGTGAGCTAGTTAATTGCATTTTATCACAGATTAGTTATGGGACCTACATACATAGTTTATGTGTGTCCAACCTTCCTACACATAGTATAGATGATCGGACTTCACACAGCGACCTATGTATTCTGAGTACATGTTATATCACTGATTTGAGTGAGCTAGTTAATTGCATTTTATCACATATTAGTTGGGGCCTATATACATAGTTTATGTGTGTCCAACCTTCCTACACATAGTATAGGTGATCGGACTTCACACAGCGACCTATGTATTCTGAGTACATGTAATATCAATGATTTGAGTGAGCTAGCTAATTGCATTTTATCACATATTAGTTGGGGCCTATATACATAGTTTATGTGTGTCCAACCTTCCTACACATAGTATAGGTGATCGGACTTCACACAGCGACCTATGTATTCCGAGTACATGTATTTAACATCACTGATCTGGGATGATTGAGAGAATTATTTAATTGGATTTTATCACAGTTTAGTAATGGGACATACTTACATAGTTTATGTGTGTCCAACCTATCACTGATCAGGGGTATTTGAGAGAGCCAGTTAATTGCACATTATCACAGTTTAGTTTGAGTGAGCTAGCTAATTGCATTTTATCAAAGTTTAGTTATGGAACCTAAATACACAGTTGAAGTGTGTAAGACCTTCCTACAAAGAGTATAAGTGGTCAGAATTCACACAGTGACTTATGTACCCGAGTCAAATTATATTACACCATGTATTAATGATCTGGGACATACAGAGTCATAATATGGTAAATAAAAATTTATATCCACCTTCCTGTACAGAGTACATGTAATGGTGGTCAGACATTGACTTTTGTATCTGAAGTCAATTATTCGTCATGTATCGATGATTTGTGATATATCGAGTGTTGCATTGTTTTCTTGTATTCAACATCACAGTTAATTCATAGTAAACAACACCCTTGTCTTCTCATCTACATGTAGCTGCAGAGTGTTATGTTGGGCCATCTGCTTCAACAGATGAGAGGGCTACAGGTATATCCACATTGTTCATCATTCTATCACAGTAATGAGACTTTGTTTGCATACGATGGTGTCACTTTTCTATCACCAGTAGTATGCCGGCCATTGTGGTTGATTTTTTTGTAAGGGTGTTCAGGAATGGTGAAGATTCAACACAGTTCCATTTTGTTCCTCTTCTACATTGTATATGTAATATGGTACCACAGCTTTAGCCTGAATATTTGTTGTATCACATTACCATTTCATCTTTTCTGTCACATCCAATGATACCGGTAGCCATTATCTTGTGATGCAGGCATGTCAGAGACCAATTATTTCACATAGTCCAAGTTATGAAATAATGCACACACTTCCACCATCACCCGAAACCCTGTAATGTATCATCCGAAACCCTGTAATGTAATGATCCGCACTGTGACGTGTCTCTGATCTTTCTTGCAAGCAGTTGGTCCTATTAAACAAATAAAGAATTGTGCAATATAATTTGTCTTCACTATCCTGTCAATATAAGCTTACATTTGTAAGTACCATTCTACAGGGGTTGAAATGTTTGTAAAACTTTACTTGTCCCAGGTGACAAGGGACTATTTTTTTTACTTGTCACCTTGTTGACAGTAGTTGTCTCAAAATATTACCAAGTTTTGACTTCCTTATATAACCGTGTTCTAATTTTTCATGAAATAGAACAACCAATTAGATTCAGACTTTGTTCTGTTATTCTTTTAGTGTATTTATTTGGGTAGTAGAATACACAGACAGACAGACTACACCATGTATACAGACAAATTACCATTTTGATTGGCTTAGGTGAAGGAAAGTAATTAGGATAATCAGCGTCGTCTGCCGATTTTTGTAATTTGTCCCCGAGTTTTGCAATACACAGAAAATTTATCGTACAGCTTTAAAACTTCACACAGTATATAAACTAAAAAAAAAAAATTCCCCCATATGTAATTAATCTGGGAATTGACGAAAATCACCAATACCTACCATGTTATTTTGGGGCTACGATGACATTGACCTGCCAATGTTATATAACATGCAGACTTGGTGTCATGGCGTCAAAAAATAACCTACAAATCTCCCATCTAATTGCTGTTTTCGCGATTTGTTGAGAACTACTGGAAGGATTTTCTTGATACTTTGGAATAAAATTAGCACTTTTTATTTTATTTCCTGTGTGAAGTTTCAATATCCCCCGATCAATTGTCTCCGAAATACCGCCGGATATATTATCTGTGACAGACAGTAGAACCAGTATTTTTACAAGGGAAAGAATGTTTTCAATATCATGTGAGTCACTCTTTCGACGGATAATTTTTGGCAAGAAATTCTTGATTGTTCTGCCTTCTTGTGACTGGGATTTCATTCCGACGTTTCAGAAAACGATCCATATTACTGTCGAAGAATAGTTGCCACTAACGCTCTATTCAACCAAAATGACCGAACCACCATGACCAAACGTGTTATCGCTAGGCTGCATTCAGATTCTATCAGCTACGCTGATTGGCTGGATGGAGTTATTAGACTAATGAAATCGCGCGTACCATAATCACTCGACTTGTCACATGGTTATTTTCTATCTTCGCGCACAGGAGAGCGGTTTTCAAAACGACAGTCACAACAACGACATCGGTCATACGGGCCATGAAATCACATAAATTTTATCAACTTCGAGGCCTGCGGAAACTATGCTACACACATTGTTTTGTTAGGCGAAGTATATATCTGTTACAAATAAAAACGGCACTTTATGGCTTTGTTGTCGCAGGCGACAAGTCAGTTTTCTTTTTACTTGTCACTTGCGAAAATCACTTGTGAGCATCATATATCTGATTATTAGCATTGAAAATGACAGATTATTCCTTACATCTTCAATCGTGATAAAATCCATCACAAGATGATGATGTTCACTCTGTGGGAGCCATATACACTGTCGCCTCCTTCATCTTCCTCCAACAGTCAGACTCAAACAAATGGCTTCTTTCTGACCTTCTCCCTGTTACACTTTCTGTAGGAGAAAATATTAAATGGAGTAAGATCTAATATAACTAATTTATTCATAAAGGTTGGGGGAAATATCCCGATTTTCATGACAAGCACTCACTCACTCGGCCCCTCGCAACCCCTGGCAATTTCTCATGCCACCACCCTGCCTCGGGAATATCTCATGAAATCAATCCCACATGGTCTTGCCACATAAAAATAGTATATATTTTCACCACCCCCCCCCCTCCTCCCCCACACACACACTTTACCACCATGCCCCCTTATCTGGATTGGAAAAAAAATCATAATTACTAACATGGATATTATAGTATACTAATTTGGTAGCTACCACCCTATGTTGCATGTTTGTAAATCTCATCCATTTGCCTCTTGACACCCCCCCTCCCCCCTAACTGGATGTGTGTGTAGTGGGCATGGTGGGGGGGGGGGTTATGTAGTGGGCATGCTGGGGGTGGGGGGTTATGTGGTAATACATGGTACAGTTATGATGTATCATTTATCAAGTCTTATCAATGACTTCTCAAATTTCCTTTGATTGTGTCCTTGTAATGTATTCACTTACCGGTACTACTTGTCATCCATCATGGTGTATTTCATAAACATCAAAATGACTTCTTCGTCGATCAGGCACTAGGGCAGCTGGACTTCTCACACTTCTCACTTGATCACTGGATAAACAGTTACACAATGTTGACATGATATTACCCCATTGGACACAAAATGTTGCCAACATTTGATACAGTCTTACGACATTATGTAACTATTATAAATTCATTGGACTGATTAGAATTTCAGGCAAAATTGAGGGGTGACTGAATGTTAATAGATGTTTTGAATTATTATAGGATTATAACATGCATAGGAATTTTTTTTGGAATAGGAGATTAATGCATATTAGTTTGCAAGGACCTTAGAGTTCAACAAGCCACAAAGCGTATTGCAAGTATTTTTGTGGACAACGCGGCTGATAATTACTGGTATCCATATGTATATAGCTGTTGACCTATGCAGATATAGTGACAGTTTAATTAATTCTTTTTTGGAAATACATAGGAAATTATATAGCCTGTAAGGGCCTTAGATTGCACTCATCCACAACTGGTATGGAAAAACGACATGCTAAATGTAATAAGTGATTGGAAATTGCAAAATACCGCCAAGTGGTAACAGTAAATTATATCAATGACATATTAAAACAGACAACAGACAGCAAAATTCTTTCACGCAATGAATAAATGAACGGAGAATGAACAATGAAGCATAGCCCAGTTTTCGACACAGCTTCGATTTCAAAACATAAAGCGAAAGCAACGGGGACGAGATATCTGTGCGTAACGTATTCAGTTCAAACAATTGTTTGTCCATATTACTTACCAGAAAACAGATGTAACGGGACGAGTAATGTTCATTGTTAAGCTGCCAACAACACCACACGTTCTCTCTCCTCCTCACACTGCAATCCAGTAGGTGGCGCTTCATAAAACGAAGGACGATAACCGATGACCAGTTGAACCATAGTCCAGTTGAACGTTGAACCAAAAAGTGGTTCTTGGACGACCACCGCGGGAAAAACAATAACGAGGGCGGGAAATACGTTGAACCGAAAAACAGTTGAACGTATACTCGGTCGAGAATAATTTTGACCCACACAACAGTAATACGCCTTTCATTTTTGATAACTTCTATGATTGTTTCTGACTGTTGATAGGCTATTTTATGAGCGAAAATAGTAATATGCCATCAAAATAAGTGCATAACAGCGAAGTTTCCCAAATCGACACGCGTTATTAACGACTTGGACATTCAGTTTTAAGCATAACCACATGGTTTATTTGGAAAAGTCTGCAGAATTTAACTTAATATTAATAAGAATATTACTCCCTGTTCTCAGACATTCATATCCCATTGTTTCGGTCATGTTGGTGTCGTTTTACCATGCACGGAGTTTCATGTGGTTGAACGTAGAACCAATAATAGGTTCAACGTTTACGCCCAAGCTAGTATCATGTGGTTATACGTAGAACCAGTTATAGGTTGAAAGAAGAACCAATAACAGGTTCAACGTTTACCTCCATGCAAGTATCAATATATGCTTGAATTCGAACTGAAAACGTTCAACCAGATTCCGGGTAAACGTTTACTGTCATTAAAAATTGGTTCAACGTTGAACTGATAACAGGTTGAACATTTACTCCCTGAAATTGGCCGTTTTTACAGTGCATTCATTTTGAGGTCAGTAGGTCAAAGATCAAGGTCACAGTCCCCTGAAACAAAATCCAGTTTAACTGACTATTGTTAGGTTGGACTAGTCAGAGTTGTTTCCCCTACATGTACATGGCATTTTCTCCCCTGTTTGATACATGTATGAAACAGCTACATTAAACTGCTGTGAATTAAAAAACCATGCATTTACTATTTCAACTGGGAGAGGGTAATTTTCTGAACTTCATATCTGTTTATTAACTCAAGAATGAAGGTTTACTTATGACTTCACATTTTTCTTTCTTCATGAAAAAATTTCTCATCTCAAGGGAATCTATTTGAAGGAAAATTAATATTTTCTTGTGTTTGACTATTGTCGATTTTATTGTGGGATATATGAGCTCTCGGCTCTTGTTTCAAGGTCACCCAGTTACCAAGTTTTAAGCCCCTTTTAGTTTATCATATAAGGTGTCATAAATGTGATGTTCTCATAAGCACAAAATCTTAGACCTTTCTCTGCATTGCTAGCTACCAATTGGGATCAAGGCAATTAAACAACCTTGAATTTGGACCAATGTAATTCCAGATGTACGGGCGTATATTGAAGCCCCTTGGCTTTTGTTCTCTGAGTGATCACTTTCTAAATGACCAAAAATATCAACATGTAACTTACATGGAATAGGTATCTTCAGTAGATCATGTATGATTATAAATGTTACATATGTACTTTAAAAGTGCAGTTTAATTTTCATAATACATTTCATCATTGTCCCCTGATGCCCGAAGGGCTACAGGGGGACTATTTTATTGGGGTCCCTCCATCCAAAAGACACACAAGGTATCATTTGTAAAGACGTCCATCCGTAGGTGCGCCATCCGACTTCGTTTCCGGACAATAACTTATGAAAACTGAACAGATTCTTCTGAAATTTGTATGCCTCAAGATCTTGCTTGGGATTGTTTCTCATGTCGATCTGCCTGTAGGTGGCACCACCTGGGGCCCAAGTTACAATTTTGTTGCCATACAATATCTTTTGAAAACCTGAGTGGATTCTTTCCAAATTTGATATGTGGGTACCTTGCCTGAAGATCTTACGTGGGAAGTTATTTTTCACTGCGATCCGCCTATTGGTAGCGCCACCTGTGGGCCAAGCTAAAATAACTTCTGAAAAGCTGACCCGATTAGGACAAATTCGGTAATTGTGGGTACATTTCTACTGAATCTCACATGGGATTGCTCTCCATGGCAGGTACTGAATGTTACGGTTCCAAGCCAAAATCATTTGTCTCAACTTCGGGGAAATTGAACCACATGGGTTTTCATTTGAAATTTATATTCCTTATTTTATTATTTTTTACTCTCTTAAATTGATTTCAATGATGGCCCATACTTACTCTCAAGAATCCCCTAGTCTGGATCAATGCTTGTCTTCTCAATTATAGATCTAGCATTTACTGGTACCAGTATATCAGTTTCTTTTAAGAGACTTTCACTTGTCACTTTGCACTCCTTTCTGCCTGTTGCGTTTACTTTCAAACTCTCTCTAGCACTTAATCATCTTGCTTTGGAGGTAGCTTTCATGAAATAATGTATTATATACATAGTAGTTTGTTTAGTGCTTTGTTCTCTGATTAAGATAGGGTGATTTAAGCCCAATGCACACACCGACCATTTTGTTGTACAGAAAATTGTTTGTGTTTTTGCCCGTCTTTGTTCGAACAGCAAACATCTCATCTCGAAATTGGGACTTGTCCTGGCTGGATCTTGGTTAATATTGTATGGACAAGTATGGAATTTGCATCATATATGTGGTCAATGCCCCATAGTTGTGCAGCGTGAAGTTTCTCTGCTTTCGGTTATATTTTCAAGAGTTATGGCCCTTTGTTGATCAAACCTAAGTGAATGGGATATATTTATTTGTCCAGGTTGGATCTCAGTCCATAACCGATTTGAACCAGGAAAATGACTATAAAATTGTTATTCTACATTCCAAAGCAGACCACATAGGTCCTGAAGTATGAAATTGCCCCAAAAAGAGTGAATTGGGTGCAAAATTCAAAGTTCACGATCGCTTCATAATTTCGCAGGTCTCATAACCAGGTCACATTTTTGGATTTGGCGAAAGCCCCGGGCGACCATCTTGCATCAAAACATTGTATTATTACTTGTTGGTCGATACTTGGAATATGTATTATGCGAGGCATGCCGAAAAAAGTGACTGAAACAGAATTTTTATAATTCTCTAAATTAGGCCTCCACAGACCAATACAGAACAGAACAATGGCGGGGCAGTGTCAGATTAAAGCGGAAGGGGGGGGGGGGGCATACAATTGAGCAATCTCTGATTGCTTCCTTGCTGTGTTTTTCTTTGAATACAACAAACTGTTCACTCTGCATGTGCATTGGGCTTTAACACTGAATTTGAGCCAAATTATCATTGATAGCTGAAACACTGATGCTAATAGTGATATTATGAGCATATCCAAAACATTGTTGTCAAAAGTGGTAACAATATTGAAACATTGTTGTCAACAGTGGTAACATTGTTGTTAAATTTATATTTGAGACATTGTCAAAAGTGGTAACACTATTGAAACATTGTAGTCAACAGTGGTAACATTGTTGTTAAATTTATATTTGATACATTGTCAAAAGTGGTAACACTATTGAAACATTGTAGTCAACAGTGGTAACATTGTTGTTAAATTTATATTTGAAACATTGTCAAAAGTGGTAACACTATTGAAACATTGTAGTCAACAGTGGTAACATTGTTGTTAAATTTATATTTGAAACATTGTCCACTTTTGAAACATTGTAGTCAACAGTGGTAACATTGTTGTTAAATTTATATTTGATACATTGTCAAAAGTGGTAACACTATTAAAACATTGTAGTCAACAGTGGTAAAGCCCGGCGCACACGAGAGATATCAGCTGAGCTAACGGCCTCAATTGCCTGTCAGCTCAGCGGCTAGCTCTCTTGTTGTTTCAGCGCACACGGTGAGCAAAAGTTTCAAGAAATTGATTTCAGTTCCCGCATAGCGTCTTCTTCAAGTCCATTTTGAAGAGTCGAGCGTATGAATCGAGTGAAAATAACATGCGATTCATTGGCCGCTCCGGTAAAACTGCTGAGCTGTTGGCTTGCGTTCGCCGCACACGCTGAGGATTTGGCCTCGCGAGGCGAAATTATCAAACAAGTTTGATATTTTTCCCCCGGCCTCGCGAGGCCAAAAACTCACCAAAAACTGCCCGCACACGAGAGCTAGCCCCTGAGCTGACCGGCAATTGAGGCCGTCAGCTCAGCTGATAGCTCTCGTGTGCGCCGGGCTTAACACTGGTTATAAATTTGTATTTGAAACCATGCTCTCAAAAGTGGTAGTTATATTTGAAACATTCTTGACAAAAGTAGTAACAACATTTATATTTGAAACATTGTTAACAAAAGTAGTAAAAAATTGATATTTCAAACATTGTTACAAAAGTGGAGACAACATTTATACTTTAAACATTATTGACAAAGTAGCACCATTCAGATTTCAAACATTGTTGTCAAAAGTGGTGGCAGCATTTTGTAATATTTGTTGAACATAAATTGGAAATTATTTTTACACAAAAATAATATGAACATAATGAAAACTTTGTTATCTGTACATAATCAACAGATGAACATTTTGGAACACTGTTTTCTCTTTATGCATAATACTTGGGTAACAACTTTCAAGTTGCTCTGTATTTATAGAATCAAGGAACCAGGCCAAGTAGTGCCTTCTTGTTTGGTGTTGTGCTCAAGGAAATTGTGGCAGCACTCCACAGAATCTACTTAAATGTGAGTACAGTAATTACTATGAAGAATTTGGCTATCTTGGAACAGCTTTTACAATCTCTGTATGCTGTTGAATGATAGGGTTTATACTCCACCTCTCAAATTCTGATTTGCAGTGATTTGAGATGTATGGTCTGGAATCTTTCCCTAGATATTCCTGGAATTACATAATTTTGTGTTGCATATTTATTTATTGCTGTCTATTGATGGGCCATTTCAAAGCATTCATAACCAGAAATAAAATAAAAGCAGATCCTGGTTTTGACCAAAACTGAGAGAGAGTTTCTAATTCTTGTTTGCAGCCTGATGGAACAATATTTCCTGTGATACGGGATGCTATTTCCAAAGATGCCCATGACCTGTCCCAGTTAGTGGAGAGAAAAAGAGGAGGTGATCCAGAGAAAGTTCTCCTGCAGGATCTGAGTTACACTGTGGAGAATGTGGTACAGAGTATAACAGAAATTATGGTAAGAATGTAGCAATTAAAGTTGTGTTTTCATCTGATGAATGCCAGTCTTTGATGGATCAGGTAAATAGAGGCTCACTACCTGCCCCAGGTGTCGCGTGATCGGCTGTGCACATTCACCAATGATATGAAAGAAGTGGACCATCTCATTGAAACAATCCATTCTCTCACTGAACTGCATCAAGCACTCATAATGTTTAGGAAGTGAGGTATGTGACAACAAAGAAATAGAGTCGGGCTCACTTCACCTAAGGGCAATTGATGCACCATGGTGATACAAAATAACATAGTTCAATTTCACACCAAGATGTTTTCATATGTGAGAATACAGCTGAAAGTTATTGAACTTGATATTTAATCTTTAGATTCTTGGGATCATGACAGCTAGTTTCTGATTGATGAGTTTGCCATGACTAATAAACACGTCCATTCTGTTAATATTGTCTTGTTCATTATTGATCTTATTCATTTCAATTGTTATGCCAGAAAGAAAAACTATTTCTAATTAATATCTATTATTTACTTATTTTATTTACAGCCAAAGACTGGTGTGCTGGGAACCCATAGGAAGGCAGCCGTGTTTGAAATGATCAGGAACGGGAAGCGATTTCCTGATGGCTATTTCTGGAGTGTGGAAATGGTAACGGGCATTATGCAGACCTAATGAAATAGTATTAGTAATATATGGCTCTATTTCAAACTGATACCAGGGTTATGGGAAACGTAACGAGCGCAAGTCAGAAATAATAGGTATTTGGAACTGGAAAGCAGGACATGGAGCGTTTCTAAAATTGATGGTGTTGATATGATTGAAATACACAGGCAATCAGTACTGTGCAGTAACTGCACATTTCTCCTCTGAAAAGTTCTGACCATTTACTGACCTTACTGTACTGAGCAGGTCAGTACTTTACAGTATGGTACTGTTGTTGACTTACCGATAGGTACCAAGCAGTTACTACAGTGAAACCTGGAAACACCGACCCCTGAAGACACCGGAATCCCGTTCACACCGACCACTCATTGGTCCACTTTTCCTCTCATAGTAAATACTTATACCAAGACCCTGAAAACACTGGAACCGATTGTGTTTTTAAATGCAAACCTATGTAACAAGGTTAATAGACCCTGGAAACACCGATGCAGCATGTGTCTAACTGACCAGCAGTCTTCTGAGTAACTCGCCATCAGCCCGTCGGGAGTTCGGCAGATGGTGGACCTGAGACTAATCCGCTCACAAGCCTAAACTCCCTACCAGACAGTCGGTCAAGGTGTTTCAATGTCATTGTCTTTCTTAATTTTCGTTAATTTCCCAGTATCAGTCCTACTCAAGCAGAACTCGTCAGAAGGAAGATCAGTTTCTGAGGTGACAAATCATCGGGTTAAAAATCACAGCCATTGTGGGTCCGTCACTCGAAATGCCATTGGAGGTGTCCGGCGTAGTTCACTATATATTCAGATGACCTCCCTTGACCAGTAATGTATAATGCCCCTGTGTTGGTTTTAAACTTGTTCAAACAATTTTGTCATGTAAAACCTCACTCCAGAATCTTTCTTATAACGACTCCTATTTTGTTCTTTTGACACCATTCTTGGCAGAAAAATTGTTCCAAGTGAGTTAGACAAGACATGTAGGTTTCAGAGTATGATCATTCTGATATCAGACGAACTGTCTCAGACATATAGCAGATGGTAAACAACCATGTCAGGGCGACCAGCTAAATGCTGCAGAGTAAAATTCTCTGCTGTTACGGTCATCTTAATATATTGTAACATATCAACAAGATCTATGTATTGTCAGTATCGGAAAAAATAATTTTATTGCAACACAACGGTTTGCTTCCTTCCATCAGTGACGTTCATACGACTGCTGCCATCGCGAATTCTGAGAAACCAACACACTGTCAAAACGGACATTTTTGCTCGGTTCCATGGCTGGCCGGTATATCCAAGTTTCACTGTACACACTTCTATCCAGTCAACTGAATGGTTCTTCACAGTAAATGAGCTGTACTTTTCAGAACCTGTATAGATCTGATCAATTTCGAGATGAAAATGATAAGACATTGAAGCCTGCAGTACCACTTACTTATACTGTAGAGAACCATCCAGAATTAGGGCCTTTCGGAACGGTATACTTTTAAACTGCAATATATACAGTATTTTTCAAAGATGTTTTGGTTGATTGGAATAAATTGATGCAAATACATGTATCTCAATTGTATACTCTAAATTCATGAAAAAATGTATGCATTTATCCTGACTACCCCATTAAATAGACTCACATATGAAGCCAGTGATGGATTTGTCATTTCACAACCAACATGACCAACTTGATTTAAGGCAGAATTTTCAATTAAACAGTATGCAATGTAGTGGGATCCAATGTACTTCAGCTTTCAAGACTGATCTTTTGGCCTATACATGTAGATGCAGAGTATTTTGATCTGACCTTTTGAAGGGATTAAAGATAGCCGTTCACATATATATACATTTGTATTCTTCTCTTTGTAGGATAAGCTGAATTTTAATGAGTCTGGGAGAACAGTTAATATTGATGATGCTGAAGCCTTCCTACTCCTCGTTGGTATCTTCATATCCAGAAGTCTAGTCTCCACGGTCAGTCACTCTCTCCTCTCACATCAGCTTGGATTTCCAACAGAGGGTCCTTGTCTATTTTACATATTGTAGCAATGTTTATTTCTACTCATCATTGGTTTTGTGCAGACCAAAGCAGGCCAGGCTGATACCACTCCATGTCTGGGTTTCAAAACAAAGATATAATAAAACAGGTAGTACAGATATGTACATCGTTTTTAAAACAGATGCCAGACAGGTTTTGCCTCTGCTGTCTTAGACTAAACAAAAACGCAGTAGAGAAGAAACAAACACAGCTACAATATGTCAAATAGACAAGGGCACGGACACAATAAGTGTAGTATTAAATCTTTCCCCCCATCCCATCAATTCTCTCATCAGTGATGTTCACATAGCATTCACAGCATTCATATACATTAAACTCACTTGGGGATTATTATCAACCAACCTGGAGTTTTCTCATCAATAATGTGAATAGTGAGGGTTGGATGTTCAATAGTTGAATGAAATTAAATAAGAATGTTAAGGGCCACACAGCATTTATCAGAGGAGATGTATTACAATATATGTTCTCCTTATACCAGAGATACCATTACTGATTGTTTCCAGCTACTATAATTATGCCATTGTCATGATTATGGAGCTAATAGTGTTGAAATGATTATGCCTTGGGGAAATGTATGTTTGGAGCATAGAGGTTTGCATCTTCTATTCACACTTCGAATTAATTAGCCTTGATATATCAGCCCATTGCCTCTGTTCAAAAGAATTTATAGATGCGAAATGTCATTGACCTTGAGTCCATTTGAATTTCGAAATCTGCTGAGGCTGTATATTGATTGGTTGGCCTTCATATCTTGGCCACCCCTACTGCCATATCAAGAGGAATGGCGTAACTACTGAGAGAATACTTCACCCTGCACACAGTCATTGGGTAGACTCTGATTGGCTCGTCTCTGATTTGTAGATCAAATTTACACCTCAGATTTGAATGCTTTTGGTGGTCCAACCTATCAAAGCTAATTCGAAGTGTGAACAGAGTATGGAGACCATACTGCAGAAGTTATGTGAATTCTAAAATTCATCACAACTATGTGCAATATGCCAACAGTCACAAACATTGCTCTCAACTATATATGTCTTTCAACATGTTCAACAAATTGTAATAGGAGTAATAGTTGTAAAGGGAGTACTTACCTCTAGAATTAATATTTATCTTGCAGTTACTGTTGAAGCCTAAAGATTATGGAGTGGTGACTGATAACTTAGTGCAGACTGCAGACTCCAATTTACAGATGTTGTCCACTGTCTTCATATTTGTTGTACGGCGAGTCTCCGTCCCTAGAGGGGAAGCTCCAATGGTTTGACTTTCATATTTCCTTGTCGTTTTCTGTTCAAAATACTAGATAAATCACACAACCCAAATAAGATGACAGGAACTCTATGCTGTCAATATGGGCATTTCAGTGCAGTTTACTTCCATCTATTTCAACTGAATTAGTATTTGATGCATCAAATGTAATATTTGCCAAAGGCTGCAACTTGAACAGTCAGTTGAATTGGGAAATTGGACTTCACAGATTTGGAACTTTCTGTGTGCTTAGAAATTTGTCTGATATATACTTGTGGTGCTCTTCTGACAGTGCTATTCGTTTCTGTATGTTTAATAATTCTTAACATTTGGAGATGACCAACACTGTTCAACACACTTTTTGGCTTGCAAGTTTCATAGCTAATCAGTGATCCTCTTCTGAATACTACCATTATCACGGCTAGAGTATTATGTGAGATCATTGTTCACATGTGATATAGGTAATCACCAAAACAGCTATAGTAACTGTTATTCATCTGCCTGAAATTTCGTTGTTCATATTTGTAGGATGTACCAACAGAGATCTCCCGCTATCTCTACTCAGATACACAGATGAAAACTGTCTACACAAAGATGAGGAAAACCTTGGACCATGTAGATGTAAGAGTCAACTAGTTTTATTTCTGTATCTTGAATTAATGTTGGTCTTTGAGCAAACCTTGATCATGGTACTCTCTCGATTCTTCAAAAAGAACCTTGATGAGATGTTGTATTTATTGATGATATCCCAGGCTATAACTGTGTGTGCACTTTTAGCAACAGTTGATAAATCTGATAATATACTTACAACATTGAGATCTTAATTTAATTTCCCTGTTTGGAGGAGACCAGAATTGACCATGATAGCCTGTAGCCTAAGCTAATTCACTGTATCATTCATCAGTGTTTTAATTGTAGCATTTGGTCCCACAACTGGTTTCTCTAATCAGAATCAAGGCATGAAGTTAACATGTAGGTCTGTGAGGCTGGAATCTCATGAGCTTGGGCCAGTTCCCTTTAAAACATATCTCAAATGGGTCTTGTTTTCTTACAGGGTCTACTGAGAGACTGGGGAGTGGAGTATGTGAGAAGACTCCGTGTGGCAGCAGTTTCCAACTTCAGAGTATGATTGCATACAACTCCAAAACCTGTAGCTATGAGTTCTCCTGTTGTGAATTGAGACATGTACATCACAGCTACAGGTCCATCCACTAAATGGGCCAGTACACGTTTCGATCCATCTCATCGTCAATTTGATGTGCAACCAGCTTTAAATATTTGTCTGTTATGAAGTTTAGTCTAATTTATTGCCAATAAAAGACCTGCCAACTTACAGTTCATCAATCCCGGTAGATGTACAAAAATCAATGAATTTCGTGAATAAAATTTGAGTCAAACTGCAACTGACAATCGACATGTGTTGTGGAAGTTGTGCGTCACGTCAATCAAACATCTGGTACGCACATTTCAATGTGCCCATGTCAGCATTCCTTCCCACAGCAATCCTCCAGCCACTTCAAAGAGTTTGTGTGCGAAGTGTTGAAGAATGCTAAACATATGATGTAACCATACATTGTACCAGTCCTAATAATGTTGGGCAACATCCAGGTGTATGATCGCACAAACGTTGGATTTATGTAGCGGACAACGGAATGCTACAATACAGCAATATTCCTCATGAAATTTCCAGATTTTGTTGAACATTTATGTACTTTGATGCACTTTGAAAAATTCATGAGAGTATCATTAAACTGGTATAGGTTATGAAATGTCAATTTTCCGAAGTAGATCATTCATCCATCTGATCAAAATCTTCCTTAGAAGCACTAGTCGATTCAATCGGAAGAAGACAGAACCAGTGATGGATTACATGACAAACAATTATCTGTAACTTCAGCACAGATCGTTCAGAAGTTTGTGTGAGAGTGATCAGCATACTTGTAACTATATCTACGGTATAAGCTCTCTGACAATTAATTACTGATCAAGTATACACTAGTGGTATTATTGGACAATGCAGTACCTGAACTAACAGAATATAGTATATTTAATATGGTCTTCCAATACAGGGTGTAAATCTCTCCTCTAATCTTGAGCCCTGAAGATAGTTAATTACATGTACAGTACTGCTGCTCGTTACACTGCTTAGTAGAGTTAAATACCAACACTAAATGTACTCTTGATTTCGAGAAATATGAAACTATTGACCTAAAAAAAGTGAGAAACTATGGAGCAATGCATGCTGTAAAGGATTGAGTGGCCGGCCTAGTGTGTCTGACATAAGACGCAAGATATATTTACCTGTACAAATGACCTCCTATCTGAAGAGAATATTACTTGCTATGATGTCACCCTGCAGAGATGATACTGCAACTCGTCACATCACTTATCATACCCAGTGTTGCTGTTTTAAACATAGACAGATCCAGAGCATGACATAGTGATGTCAAAATCAAAATTCTATTAAAGAGTCGCGATGTTTGCAGATTTACTGCAGCAAAACAAACCTGACCCCCTCTATGCATTTGCCCTCTGCTTTGACTTTGACGAAGTTGCTTCCCTTGCTTAACTGTGACACTGTTATTTTAAATGTACACCATGCAAGGCTCTCTGTTTGCCATGTATTGTGTCTGGGTTGTGTGGTCCATCCACAAAATGATAATCAATTTATTCGAGTACTTGTAAATGTTTCTTGATTACAAATTGGAGAGATCTTTTAAGAAGAACAATTAAATCTAATATTTGTCAACTGATTGAGTATTCTTAATTCTTCACAAACTATTACAATACAGGGTTGGTGTTTTACCAACAAACATCAGCAAGGCTTTGGTGTAAGAGCTCTCATTGAAAAGGTAGTATCCTGCACAAAAGGTTATTCATCAATTATATTTTGTGAGTCTTGCACCAAATCATTGTCAAACATCTGCTGGAGAGAATGATGGTTTAGATATCTGCTTTATACAAAAAAAAAAGGAGGAAGAGGAGTGGGCAAGATATGACATGTCTCTGTTTACTCGAGGTTGTCAAAGTTCATGCATGAAATAGTTCCAATTTTGATTATCTTGGAAGGTCCCGACAGTAACCAGTGGCCATCTGGTTGTTGACACTGCTTCTTGAAATTAGGGCATACTAGGAACTGGCATAAGGCATTCCAAATGGTGTGGCATGATGCGCCGTGTTGGAACTCCTAGGAACTCCCTAGATCCATTTTCGAAGTGGCCAAAGAAAAGATGGCATACGGCTTGCCAAACAAAAGCACAGAGGGAATGCCATATGCCATTCCAATTGGAATTTCTATCCATGCTGATCAGAACACTACAATGGGCATAATGTATCCCATTTGGATAACCGGCATATGCCATTCCTTTCAAGGAAGTCCTGCTCTAATTTCAAGAAGCTCCTAAAGAACCCCCAAGGAAATATTCCAGCAGTAACCTTAGCTTTGCTGGTGTAACAAAGAAAACGCAACTGTCCTTTCTGTATTAGCCACCATTTGTCAACAGAGAAGTCTGTACATTCATGAATAGACAAGAGATGTCATTGATCTCGAATCCATTTTAATTTTGAATGAATTGAGCTATTGATTGGCTCACCTGTAGGCCTATTCGTGCCTCCCCTACTGCCATATTATGAGAAATTAGGTAGCAACTGGGGAGGTCTTCCTTCTGATCAGTTTGTAGAAATGATTTGAGAATTGGATTGCAGGTATCAAGGGCCACATGTAACCTATGAGGCAATAATCCAGTAACATTCAGACCAAACAAACCTTGCCCTAAAGGTAATTCTTATAGTATTAAATATCGACTAATGAAATGCCCTTACCACTCCATCTGTGTACCAATTTGTCAAACTATTCAAGCATGGGGCAAATTTCCCCACTTCTCTTGAATATGATAGAGTTTGAAGCTCTCCCAGTCTTGTAGAGTTAAACTCTCCAGAAGTCTGCAAGGCTGGCAGAGTTTTAGTCTGCACAAGACTGGGAGAGCTTCAGTCTGCACAAGATTGGGATAGCTTTAGTCTGTACAAGACTGGGAGAATTTTAGTCTGCACAAGACTTGGAGAGCTTCAGTCTGCACAAGAATCGGAGAGTTTTAGCTGAATGAATAACACAAAGACAATTTAACTTGAATGCACCAGTTTTGCATTTATTTGCTGTATATAACACCATAAATGCATCAAGCATAAAGGCCATATAATAGGATTTCAGTTCATATTACAAACAGAACATGTACGGTTTATATTACCCAGTATACATGTATGGTTATAATGCCGCAACAATGCTGTAGTCCCACCTCTCTGCTCACGATTCACCAAATAAAAATGCATACAACTAAAATGGCAACTTTGGACATCTCAGACCGGATTTATATGTACAATATTATACATCCCAGTAACCACAGAGTAGGGTCAGATTTTCATATACGAAATTACGGCAAAAATCAAATGGTATGAAATGAACCTGTAATATTTCAGTACTACACTCAAAAGATAAAGAAGAGCTATGTATGATCCATGACGGGACTGTTTATCACATTGGATCTTTACAGAAACTGTCTCACTGGTTGAATGCTCTTCCAAATCTCTTCACAAGCCAATGAAAACAACAGATTTCTCTTTCAAATTTCAACTGACCAATCAGGACAAACAACTGGAAGGTATCCCTTGATACACCTTAAATATTCGATCACCAGTCTCCTGAAAATTATAACAAAATTTTGGGTCAAATTTGATCACCCCATGATCCTAATCAGGGGGGAAATTGTAATTCCTTTCATTGTTTTATAGAGGTATTTTCCCCTTACAGCACCATGATCTGTGAAATATAAGAAGCACAGCTGGAAATGGACCAGAAGTTTACCAGAATGTTGCTGTGGTCTGGAACATAACACATGACTAATCAAACCTCAGGAAGTATTTTGTCGCATACAAATTTAGTTTGTTGGCAAAATATATGTCCAGTGCACATCAGATCAATCGTAGTATTTTAGTAAATTACAATCATGAAAAGCTTGCTAATGAATTGATGTTACAGGTGTATTTTACATGGCTAACATCACTATAATGCATCACGCGTTCAGTGCAGAGAAAATTGAAAGGGTATATGAACACCAGAAAACCTGAATAAAATAAATTTAGCCTTGTGCGATCACAAACCCGCCTCACAGCAACATGTATATACAAAACTTAACTGCTGTGTAGGAGGACAGATTTAAACTGTACACTAAAATTACACATATACATACTATTTACCATTACTCTATATTACAGCAGGCATAACGTAGACTTCTATTTAGCACTAATCACTTCAGCACACTGGTAGCTCAAATCAATTCAAGCAGTGGTAGTCCCGTATTCTAAAATTTTCCACATTGATTTAATTTGGGCACTACATTGCATATGGACTCGAATAGATCTTTATAACCTGGTGGGCTGAACAAGCAAATTACCAGTTCTAGCGCATACATATGTGGAGATTACGATTACTTTTATACATTTATTAATGATGTTTTGAATTTTGTGCTACCTCTGTCAAACAATTCGGATTTGTAGAATGGAGCTACAGAAGAAAAACATACATGTATATGATGGCAAATAATGCCACTTTTCCAAACAATAATGAAAATACTCATACATGCAACATTGATGGTAACAGGGGTACAATGTACCTAGATCGTAACCATGAAAAGGAACGGTTTCCGATGATATCTACTACTAAAATCAAAATCTTGACATACACGTACCAGTACAAATACAATGTAAGCTGCAGGCTATAATGCTATTGTACTTTAGCTAATAACTTCATGTATATGGTAAATCCTCTAACGAATCTATCACAGGATGTGAAATTTGCCACCATAAAAATCAGAGGGTGATCAAATTTAGCAGAAAGGAAAGTTGACGGAATGGTCCAAAATTGTATTGATAATCCATTATTTCTTTATGTTATTGATTTTAGATGGTGATCAAATTTATCAGGATTGAATTTTGTTTACCTAATTGGGGGTGACGGAATTTTAATAGTATGATTGAATGATTAGGTGGTTTACCATACCTCATTGCTTGATGATCAGTATACGAGTTTGTGTGTGTGAGCTAGTGGTATGAATCTAGGTGAGTTACACTAATGGCTTGCTGTACTGCAGGTTCTAACACATATCTGGGAGTGAATATACATCATCAATTGAAGTCCAGTGATTGGATGGCCTGGGTCACATGTGAAGGACTAGAATAATTAAATGCTTGTGCCCTCTTGGACACTTCATGAAATTCAATTAATGCTACAAAATGATCAATTGTTCCCATTAAATTGTGAATGCTTGCATCAAAATATACAACTGCATATAAGGAGGACTGTAGGATTTCATGCATAATTAACCCATATTTGTGATCTTTCATTCTATAATGACTGATATGAATAAACTTTACAGAGAATAATGTTGGTGAATGCCATTCAAACTTCATAGTCATAGTGCGATATTAAATAGAACATGACAAGTCATAAACTTCCACTCAATGCTAATTCAAGGTATTTTCCAGGAGTTTTAAGGTTTCCAGGTTGATAATTGCCATTTTCCAGGACTATTCTAGCACTAAATTACACATTTTTCAATACTATTATAAACTGATTGAAAAAACCTGGCACTTTGCAGGAGTTGCCGGGACTTAGCCCTAATTTTTAAGCACTTCCTAGGAGGTGCATGAAATGTTCAACAAGTTTCATTGGCTGATTTGTTTGTGCAGGACTAACAAGTTAAACATATTTCTGTCTTAGATCTGGTTTTCATGACTTGGGTATATCAAAGAGATATGTTCAAAAGGATGAGGTTACTAGTGATCAGAATAATTGCCCCCCCCCCCTCCAAAAAAAAGATGGTTGAAGTACAATGTAGCCATCTTGGCCAAATGCTGAATTTTCTGACAAGTTTTGGCATAACTTAAGATATACATTTACAGTGGTTGTTTTCAGTTTTATTTGGCATGATTTCAGTGCATAAATGTTTGTACAGATCAGATGGACTGCTAGTGCCAGTTGTGACAGCAGTATATATAGGTTGAGCACCTGAGGCGAGTTTTTTTTACAGAGAACACAACACAATTCTGTCAGTTTCAACCAATGAACCCAACTGAGCTCGTACATCACCAGACTAGATTAATACTTGGTATAACAAAGGCATGAATCCTTTGAGCTTGCATATTTTAAATATTTATCACATTAATTTATTCAGCTGAATTGTCCTGTTCTAACATGGACTTGCAATGCTCCCACAGTCAAAACATTGCAATAGGCACATGCATATATGCAATATCCTAAATAAGTGGGATCATCCACTGACACACAGTTATTTTTCTGAAAATGGCTATTACACTTTGCAATTCTTAGTAATATTTATTTATGGCTATTATCCCTAGTTGGGTGGGAATGTTGGTACAATGTTCTGGTTGACTGGAAAATGCCCCATGATTTATCATGTATCAGTCCTTCCTCAGGGTTGTTTAATCCTTTTCAGACAAACTGGAGCTCCCAGTGCCCATGTTAAGGAAATGCTAACCCTGTCGGATAGGGGCATGCTAACACTGCCTGGTATGCTTAATCAGATCATGAAATAGAAGTCTACATTATTATGTCATAAAGCCGTCTCTTCTCTCCTCCTCTCTTCCCTCAACTCCGCACTGTCTTCTGACTCTAGCACCCGCTCCATCTCGCTTAGCGTATGTGCCGTTGACCCGCTCTGTAGACGTGCCTGCTCTTTACACTCATCTTTGACGCGCATCAAGAGGCGTCGTAGCTCCCTGTTATTGGGTGCCAGTCTCAGGGCTTCCACCAAGTCCTGGAGCGCTGCGGCGTATTGTCTGAAATATCAACCATATGAATTCTTTAGCACGAAATCAGGATTCTTACAACATGGATATCATCTGCGACGACTCGGAAAATAGTGATTTGGCTTGAAGGTTTAAATTCAGTCCCTGGCATGGAAAGTAATCCCAAGTGAGATACCTTATAAGGTACCCACAAACCAAATTTGTCCAGAAAGGGAATTTCAACTTGGCATACCAAATCCGGAAAGAATCCATTCAGGTACTCAAACATTATTGTCTTGAAAAAATTTTTAACTAGACCCCAAGGTGGCACCACCAGGCTTTGCATTGTAGAAATCAGACTGATTTGATAGGCCTGGTATTGGCTAATAACGGGGCAGATTTCAATTGAACTACATTGTCAGCACTTGCTTTTTTACCAGGCTGATAAGTAGACCCCGTGAAACCCACTCACAGGGTCTTTCACGGGGTCTGGGCTGATCAGCCCCGTAAAAAAGTTCCACCTATGGGCAGATTGGCATGAACAACGATCACAAGCAACATCCCAAGTCAATATACCCAGATACCAAATTTGGACAGAATCTGTTCAGGTTTTCAAAAGTTATTGTTTAGAAATAAAACTTTAATTTGGTTCCCAGACGGCCCCTCATATAGGCAGATTGACATGAAAAACAATCCCAAGCAAGACCTTGAGATAAGATATCCACTTACAAATTTGAAAGAATCTGTTCAATTTTTCAGAAGTCACTGTCCGGAAACATACAGATGCCAATACTATAGTCACCCTCTACACCCTTGGGCATCGGACAACAACAAGACAGAAATACAACGACTTACCCATCATCCCGTTTCGCCCTAGCTCTAGCGTAGTATCCTTCAAAGGATTTAGGTCTCATTTCCAATGCTTTAGAGGCCAGCTCTACAGCTCCTGCATAGTCCTGAATATATAGAATCAACTCTTGTATTTGTAATTACATTATCAAGTTTTGGTTACAACTATTTTGCATATATATCATCTATTTTCCTGGAGGATAATAAGATTCTAAATAGATTCAACATGAATGTCTGAATAGCTAGACAGTGACAGGGGAGACAACTCTGCTACCATGGAACAACAAGTCCACATCAAGTCAAAAATACACATATCCACTGAAATACCAATTCGTTGATTTTTGTGTAAAATAAATAGAGCAGTAGACATACTGTGAGTTTGCGTCGACACCTGGACAGGTTCAGACAGAGGCTCAGTTTGAGGTCCTTGAATGTCTTGGTTTCCTCCACCACTGAGTCCTTGGGGAACTTCTTCAGAGCATATTGATATCTCTGACTCGCTTCTTTGATCCGATTTTTCTGAAGTGAAACAACAAAAGAATGTAAACTCTAAATACTTATTTCTTCTGTTAGTTAATTTGGAAAGGCGGGAAAGACATGTTTGCGACACAATCACCCTAGTGTACCGGGTAATGTGCTAGTATTCATGGTGTTCAGGGTACAGCTATTAGTTGTTAATATTTACTCATCTTCATTTTATCAAGCCAATTTCTACGTTTCCACTTTGAACTTCCCTTGATAAATGTATATCTTGCCACCTTCAATGTTCCACGAACTTATAAATAGACACATGACGTCACTCACCTCGAAACCATTTGAATTTCGAAATGTGTCATACAAGAGCATTACTGATTGGCTGATCTATATATTGGGCCAACACTACCACCATGTTAGAAAGAATAATGCCGCTACTCGAGGATGATGTCACTCTACACACAATCGGCGTGTAGGTTTGATTGGTTCGTCTCTCGTTTGTAGGTGAAATTTACACCTCAGATTTTGAACACTGAAGGTGGTCAGATAAATCAAGGCAAATTCAGAGTGGGAATGTAGAAATTGGTTTGATGAAATGAAGATGATATTTACCTTGTAGAGAATGTTTCCGTCCTCCATGAGTTTATTCAGCAGTAACATCATCAGGTCAGGTTTACCAGCAGCCATAGCCCAGGTGGCTGGACCTGTAATACAACCACAAATAACATGAGAAACGGGGAACCCTCAATATCACCATACAACTGGTTGATTGTGTTACACATTCTCATACCGGTGTTCATTTGAAGGGACATTATGTTTGTGTGCCATGGATGCTCAACTTTCTATTATCTTAACTCTGGTGGCACCCTACAATTGGTATATGAAGCATGGACCAAGTATGAAAACAAATCCATGAACGAAAATCTCTTTGGGTTGAGCATCCCTTCACAAGAAACTTCAGATAAAGGGATGAGATGAAGTTTCAAATGTGTCCTTACCCAATTTGGCACCTTTCTTGAGGAAGCAGATAACTACGGCAGTGTTTCTACTGCCAATGGCACGGTCCAAAGGTCTCATCCCATTATAGTCCACATGTTCTATATCAGCACCATTGTCCAACAAATACTGCACCTGTAACAACAATATTACATACACATATATATATATATAGTTGAAATACAAAATGGTGTCAAACACGAAGATATAAGGTTGAAAAGAGGAAAATCTGCTAACAAGTTTACATCCCTCTTGTCTGTCTGACTGAATTGGACATGCAATGTAACATAATTGATACTTTGTTTTCATTAATTCCTAATCTCCAGGAGAAAACATGCAACATTGTATCAGCAAGGCATTTCCAACATTACAACAAAGACAGCATTACACGTAAGAATAGTAAGAATAGTAATAGGCGTAAGAACAGTAATAGGCATAAGAACAGTAATAGGCGTAAGAACAGTAATAGGCGGTGCATAGAATAAGGTCACTGACCACTTGTGCATCCCCATAGAAAGAAGCAAGGTCCAGGGGTTGTCGTCCAGTCTTGTCTGTGTGATGGAGGTCCGAGCCATGCTCTTGTAAGGACTGGACGATGTGTAAATGACCCCTCAAACAGCCCCAACAGAGAGCGGTCAGTCCTTCCTTGTCCACCTGGGTTAACATGGCACCTGTCAATATAGAAGTGAACACATGTAACATTTAGGTCAGGGATCCCTTACTGCCAGACAAAACTTGACCACATATTTATGTATGAAATGGGTTACATGTTGCTGGAAAAATACATTTCCTGTGTCAGATTGAATGACTGATGAATTGAGCAAGCATTGATTGTTCAGTGATAGACCTGCATTTAACGGTAGATGAATACGTTTATGCAATGGTACATGTTACATGAGAACAACACTTTCAGAGTTGGTTGGAATTGTAAATTTCCAACTCTGTAAATTTGTTTATGCTTGCTATGACCATGTGTCTGTCAAACAAGTTATATCCAATCCTGTTCACCTTTCGATAGTAGCATCTCGAGCACCCCGATGTGACCCTCACTGGCGGCAATCATGAGAGGAGTACGACCGTGTTTGTCGCTCTGTTCTAGGGAGGCCCCCGTCATCAGGAGCAGGTCAGCAATCTCCCAGTTCCCTGCCTTCACAGCACATAACAATGGCGTGAAGGATTTGCTGTTAGTCTGGTGAACATCCACGGACTGGGAGACGAGGAAGCGGACCACATCTTTACGACTATTGAGACAAGCACCTGTCAGAGCTGGAACATGAATATATGACACTCGTATTAATGGTGAATATTTACAGAGTGTACATCACAGTGACAGATATATATGGCCAATTATGACAGTGCACATCTACATCATACCAAGCTTCTGCTACAAAAGTTAGTAAATCCTACATGAGCACATGGAGAGATATTGGTCGCTGGTTCATGTGTGGAATTTTATCAGTTACTGGCCGATGGTTCTCTCCGGGTACTCCGGCTTCGTCCACCAACCAAACTGACTGTCACTATATGAGTGAAACAAACTAGAGTGTGGCATTAAGCCAAATCCCTCCCTCCATGGGCAGTAGTGTATTACTCTATATCAGCTATTGAACATCACATTTCAGGGCCTCTGATTTACTTGGCAGAAGTGTGCAAACAGCACTCCTTGGAAGATCCAAGGTGTAGTATGGTTACGCAGGTTATTCAAACCAATAAGCAAAGCTGAAGATGGAAGTATGGTATACTAATATGGCACACGTGGATAAAGCTTGCTCAAGGTGTATGTAAGATGTGTGCCTGTGATAGCACAACTCAAATCAGAAGGCCTGGTGGCATTCACTCATCTGTAAGTAGATGACAGATGAGTTGTGTGGTTCTGAGAGGTATATATTATCCTCATGAACATGGTCCATTATCTTTTATATGTTAGCAAAGCATGAAGACAAAATCTGGCTAGGACACTCAATGGTAAATTCTGTATTAATGCAATCACCTTATTAAAATCCAATCACTCCCAAATTTGATTACTCTCTTAGATCATTAAAATAACGAAGAAATAATGGATTATCAATTAGAAACATTTTGTCCACTTTCTGTTCTATTAAATTTGATCACCCCCTCATTTATGGTGGGAAATTTGACTTCCAGTGATTTACCAAAGTCTTTATTGTACTGTCCAAACACCAACCAATTATATCACTGAGCATTTCTTTATCCAGTACATCACCAACTTGACATAATATAATGTGAATGATACTGTGAAAATAGAAGAAAGCTCCATAGTGACTTGATATTTCAACCAGCTTAGTCAGGTCATCATCAGACACCAGCTTAGTCAGGTCATCATCAGACATCAGCTTAGTCAGGTCATCATCAGACATCAGCTTAGTCAGGTCATCATCAGACATCAGCTTAGTCAGGTCATCATCAGACATCAGCTTAGTCAGGTCATCATCAGACATCAGCTTAGTCAGGTCATCATCAGACATCAGCTTAGTCAGGTCATCATCAGACATATCAAGTAACTATGGAGCTTTTTTTTCTATTTTCAGAGTATATATAACTCGCATCATATTCTCTTAACATACAAACTGGAGGGAGGGTTCAATAGTCTGTTCCGCTTACCTGTTTCTCCCATCAGTGTGTCCACGTTATTCAGACCATAATCTTCCACCTCCCCTCTATTGGCATGCACCATGTATTCACATATCTGTTGAAGAGAACAAAATACTGTTATCAGCTCACGTAAATTTAGCTAGATGCTTCTGCTGCAGGGTTTGTCTTCGACTGTCATATTGGGGCCCAGGGGACAAACATCTCAACCTTTTTAGCTTACAAACAGGAAATCACAGATACATGCACAGGACAGGTCAAGGTCAATATCTGTGTCTGTTCATGATCCACAGAAAGTAGTTCAGCCACACTGCTTTCATGTATTGTTTGGTAGAGCCTGATTAAGGGGATAGTTTTGTACATTATGGAATGACATGCCCCAACCTCTACAAGTAAATGTTTCCTTTCAGCTCTGACACCACATAGTGGAATACGAAGCTGCGCATCAAAAAACCCCTCGGCTCTGGGTACATTCATAATGTATTAAATTTGAACCAAGATGTCAGGAACACCAAGCAGTCAAGTCACAAATATACAGATTATCAAAAATTTTGCAATTAGAAATGACCCCTAAGATTTCCGTCCAATCAGAGAAACCGGTATTCATTACATAAATTTCTTGATGCATCAATGATGTATACCAAATTTTACATCGAGCATTTGAACGGTATCAGAGATAGAGATCATTAATGATTTCGCATAAATTAAAGATGGCCACCCTTCCTTCTCGCCACTCAGAGGAACTGATGTGGTTATTCATTGAAATTTCTCTTGATACATTGATGCTGTATACCGAGTTTCGTATAGAACACTGAAATGGTATCAGAGATATACATCATTAAAGATTTTGCATAAATTAAAGATGGCCACCAAGGTTTCCGCCCAATCAGAGAAACCAGAACTGTCATTTGTCGTAAGTCTCTTGATGCATCGATGATGTATACCAAATTTTACATCGTGCACTTGAACGGTATCAGAGAACGAGATCATTAATGATTTTGCATAAATTAAAGATGGCCGACCATCCTTCGCCCCACTCAGAGGAACTGATGTGGTTATTCATTGCAAGTCAGTTGATACATCGATGCTGTATACCAAGTTTGGTATAGAACACTTAAATTGGATCAGAGATATATATCATTAAAGTTTTTGCATGAATTAAAGATGGCCGCCAAAGTTTTCGGTCAATCAGGTCCCGATTCAAAGTATCTGGATGTATCGATGATGCATACCAACTTTCATATAAAACAACTGAATGGTAACAGAGATATGTATCATTATCGATTTCGCATAAATTAAAGATGGCCTCCAGGATTTCCAGCTAATCAGAGAAGCCGGTTTGGTAATTTATTGAAAGTTGCTTGATGTATAGATGATGTATACCAACTTTCGTATTGAACAGTTGAATGGTTTCCGAGATATGGATCATTATCCATTTCGCATAAAATTAAAGATGGCCGCCAAGGTTTCACCCAATCAGGTCCCAATTAAATAGGCTTCTGGTCCTTGACTAGGTAAATAAGCATACCAAATTTGGAATTCTTCAGTGGAACCGTTCTCCGGCTATCTCGCTCACGTACAGACGTACGGACGTACGGACGTACGGACAGACGGACGTACAAGACGACGACAATACCCCATGGCCAAAATTGGCCGAGGGGTAAAAACTCAAAGGTGACATGTTAAGGGAGACAACTGATGCTGAAACTATTTTACCAGTCATAATGACTTATGCCCTGACAAGATTTATTATTATCTTTTTTAATGTCTACTATTTGATTTTCACAGCTTTTCTGAATTCATATCTACAAACACTGTGTATCATAGGAAGAATCTAGCACTCACATTCTTGTACCCCATAGCAGCTGCAGTCACCAGAGCCTGTTGCATGGCTTCCATTTTGCCCAACTGTCCGTCCTGGATTGACCAATCACATTGCATCAAAAAGGCCAGCGCTTCCAAGTGTCCATGCATGGCAGCATGGACAAAGGCACATTGACCAGAACTGTCTCGATGGGATAACTGTAAATATAAGTAAGACGGTTCAGATTTATGTGCAGGAGAGACACCAGCAAAGTGAAGAATTACCAAAGGAGTGGGTGGTCCATAATATAAAATGTAGCTACAAATTCGAAATATTTGTAATTTTCACCTAATAGACAATGATGAATATGTAGTCAAGAATTATTTGACAAGCATACTAAGCAGCTATGAGCAATCACTCCCAACATTAAAGTAGCCCCAATGAATATTTATGAAATAGGATAAAATAGGATAACTGCCTCGTATTTGTCTGGTCTGATTTGGCAATATTACTAAAAGTTTTATGTACATATATTTCTTCAATTTATTCAAAATTAATTCACATAATGAAATCATGTACATGATGAAGTCGACATTACCTTTGCATGTTTGAGACAGAGGAGTCGTATAATCTCACAGTGACCATTGGCTGCTGCATGACACAGGGCAGACTGGCCATCATCTGAGGTCGCATCTACTCTAGCGTTGAACTCTAAGAGCAGTGCCACCATGTCTGTGAATCCCTCCCTAGCAGCCACACATAGTACAGGTGAGTGGTTCTGATAATCTGTACGAGTGTTTGGATTCCCTCCTGACAGAAGGATAAGGCGGCTAACCTGCAGGGCAAATTTGAAATATTTCAAATGTAAACGATATCATTGTCTAAAACTACTGAACTTCTTATGGTATGGACACTGATAGGAAACATTTCAAATGTAAACGATATCATTGTCTGAAACTACTGAACTTCTTACAGTATGGACACTGATAGGAAACATTCCATATGTAAATGATATCATTGTCTAAAACTACTGAACTTCTTATGGTATGGACACTGATAGGAAACATTCCATATGTAAACGATATCATTGTCTAAAACTACTGAACTTCTTACAGTATGGACACTGATAGGAAACATTCCATATGTAAACACTATCATTGTCTAAAACTACTGAACTTCTTACGGTATGGACATTGATAGGAAACATTCCATATGTAAACGATATCATTGTCTAAAACTACTGAACTTCTTATGGTATGGACACTGATAGGAAACATTCCATATGTAAACGATATCATTGTCTAAAACTACTGAACTTCTTACAGTATGGACACTGATAGGAAACATTCCATATGTAAACACTATCATTGTCTAAAACTACTGAACTTCTTACGGTATGGACATTGATAGGAAACATTCCATATGTAAACGATATCATTGTCTAAAACTACTGAACTTCTTATGGTATGGACACTGATAGGAAACATTCCATATGTAAACGATATCATTGTCTAAAACTACTGAACTTCTTACAGTATGGACACTGATAGGAAACATTCCATATGTAAACACTATCATTGTCTAAAACTACTGAACTTCTTACGGTATGGACATTGATAGGAAACATTCCATATGTAAACGATATCATTGTCTAAAACTACTGAACTTCTTATGGTATGGACACTGATAGGAAACATTCCATATGTAAACGATATCATTGTCTAAAACTACTGAACTTCTTACAGTATGGACACTGATAGGAAACATTCCATATGTAAACGATATCATTGTCTAAAACTACTGAACTTCTTACGGTATGGACATTGATAGGAAAGATTCCATATGTAAACGATGTCATTGTCTAAAACTACTTAACTTCTTACGGTATGGACACTGATAGGAAACATTCCATATGTAAATGATATCATTGTCTAAAACTAAAACTTCTTACGGTATGGACACTGATAGGAATCATTGCATATGTAAACGATGTCATTGTCTAAAACTAAAACTTCTTACAGTATGGACACTGATAGGAAACATTCCATATGTAAACGATGTCATTGTCTAAAACTAAAACTTCTTACGGTATGGACACTGATAGGAATCATTGCATATGTAAACGATATCATTGTCTAAAACTAAAACTTCTTACAGTATGGACACTGATAGGAAAGATTCCATATGTAAATGATATCATTGTTCAATGTCTAAAACTTCTTACGGTATGGACACTGATAGGAAAGATTCCATATATAAACGATGTCATTGTCTAAAACTACTAAACTTCTTACGGTATGGACACTGATAGGAAACATTCCATATGTAAACGATATCATTGTCTACAGGGGTTTTTCTAGACACTTTTTTCATCGTGGTAACCACGATGAAAAACAATTACAAATTGAGTTTTTGCAAAATTTTGTAAATTGAGTTTTATTGCCGAAAATTGAGTTTTCTAAAATTTTGAGAATTTACGCGCCGTAGGCGCGCGAAAAATTGAGTTTCTACGAAATAAATTGAGTTTCTGAGAAATCTAAACCGAGTTTCGTCGTCTGTTATCCCGTCCCCCTCCCCCAAAACCCCCGCGAGAAAGAAAAAAAAAACGTGTGACCAGCCACGCCACTCGAGTCGAGATAAGCACTCAGGATTTGTAACTGATGTGCAGACAGATAACTTGTGTACCTTTATTATTCAATCGTATAGCTCCGATAAGGACGTCTGGTCTTGAACTGTTCTCATTTCAGTCGTATAGGTCCGATAAAGACATTGTCCTGAACGTTTCTCATTTCAAAGCAAATTGTTCGGCCACGTTTTCGACGATCGAACTAGTCCGCCATTTTGATATTTCAAAGTTACGTCCCCTCTTTTTAGTCCACTCGGGAACCACTGCTGTGGCTTATGAGCCTGGTCTCCGAGACACGCTGTTCGGAACCAAGACAACGGGCAAGCATTTTCTCTCTCAGTCAACATCATTTGACTAATATGCCATTAGTGTTATATTATATCACAAGTC
Source organism: Hanleya hanleyi (assembly GCA_036873755.1). Taxonomy (NCBI): domain Eukaryota; kingdom Metazoa; phylum Mollusca; class Polyplacophora; order Lepidopleurida; family Hanleyidae; genus Hanleya; species Hanleya hanleyi. The sequence goes on along the minus strand of JAVTVY010034740.1, from coordinate 77,946 downwards.
TAACTCTATGAGTGTTGTGCTATATGGTGTTCCATGCCATATGTATTTTGCTTTTTACTGACAGTACATGATATGTAGCTAATTGTCAATCATTTCAATTACTGGTACGTATCCCATTGGCAACATAATTTGCAATATACACAAAGCCCTATCTCTGTTTACATGTATGTTAAGTTGTTGTACCCGGCCCAAAATGGGCTAAATTGTATTGCACTGAATTGGTACAATAAAATTGAATTGAATTGAATTGAATTACACTTGTCAACCGCGTATAGATGACCGAGATGGTTACAGGTTGAGTCAACATTTCACTTGGATGCGTGTGACGTTGAAAGACGTTTCCCCAGAAACAAGAAACGAACAAAACAGACATTCCCCAAAACACAGCTGATGTACCATTTGGGAATAAATACACAAAGTGAGCAATGCAGATTGGTGTAAAAACAAAAGATCCACACTCTCTCCTGCGCAACTGGGGATCTACATGCGGGGGCATATGCTACAACATACAAAATATACGTTTTTATGAATAATTTTGTTTCTGCCCGATGGAAATTTCTGAAACCCCAGTATGTTTTGTAAACAAGTCCCACACCACATACTACAAAATAAACCACCATTGTTTTATTTTTTACGTCTCTTATTAACATTTTTATTGCCATTTATTTCTTCATTTCTTTCCTGTCACTTACAAATACCCAGACACTTACAATACTCAATCACCAACTTTGTCAAGGATTGGTTAACTCATGGAAATGGACAAGGGACAATTTTTATTTCTTGACTATAAGTATAGATTTTTTAAACTAAAGTAAGCTATTTGTAGGGAAAATATTTTCACTTTTGACCTATCACAATCCAGAGCTAAAGTACTCTCCCCCACCCCCAAAATAATCGACCAAATAGAACTTCCCGAGATAACTTGGATTTTAAAACTCTTGTTTTATTCGCGCTCATTTTTTAATTAAATGAAGCTATCTCTGAGGGAAGTATTTCTACTTAACATCTTTAGCCAAAATATAATCGGCCAATCACAGTTGGATTCTGCATTCATTCCCGATGAAAAATTGTCGCGAATTTATTTATTGTAAGTGTCCTACTAAAAAGATAAAAAAATTGAGTTTCCAGGCTGCATGCAATGAAAAACCCGAAAAAATTGAGTTTTGTTGTTTATTTTGCGCGCCGTAGGCGCGCCGAAAAATTGAGTTTTTCGTCTTTTTGAAATTGAGTTATATAAAGGAAAAGTGTCTAAAATAACCCCTGGTCTAAAACTAAAACTTCTTACGGTATGGACACTGATAGGAAAGAACTCATGTAAACATGATCATTGTCTAAAACTACTAACTTCTTATGGTATGGACACTGATAGGAAAGATTCCATATGTAAACAATGTCATTGCCTAAAACTATTAAACTTCTTACAATATGGTCTCTAATAGGAAAGATCCCACATAAACAAAATCATTGTCTAAAACTATTAAACTTCTTGCAGTATGGACACTGATAGGAAAGACCATATGTAAACAAAATTATTGTCTGAAACTACTTAACCTCTTATGATGAGGTATCTGATAAGTGAACTGAATCAATCATTTTCAAGTTTGGGACGAACACACACAGACAGTGATTCCATATCCCCCGATGGGGTATGGCGGAGAATAATAAGCATTTAGTCTGGAGCATACTTTCAACATCTTGTAGAATGACCCAGTTATGAACAGTTTGGATAATTCAGGCCTTGCGTTTCGACGGGTATCCGGGTATCCGATACTCGTTGAGATACCCGTTCATTCGCTTCACGGGAATCTGTTTGGATACCCGTAAAATAATGTCTGGGGAAAATTTTGTCTATCAAAAAAACCATATTCGGCTTTAATAAACGATAGTTTACCTAGAAATCATCGACCGCAGGCTTTACAAATGGCGGAAGTTCATATTTTTACGACGTCTAAGTGGGCGACGAATTATGGCAGCTGCGTGCATTCTCTTGTACTGGGCGATTTTCGTCGTATCATCTGTAGCTACGGGCATTTACACAAACAACCGTGCATAGGAGAATGCAATTGCGGAAACTATCGTGTTATGGTCGATATTTACAAACGGTAAACATGGAGGACACGAGAGGGCTTGATTCCAATCTGCTTGAAAATGTCGAAAGGAAAGACAATATCTGTACAGGCTTACAACGGATGGCCAGATAATGTAAAGGATGGTTTTGTCTTCATACATAACGACGAAAACACGAAATTAACTCATTATAATCCCTGAAGTTAGTGCTGTGGTGAACTTCTCAAATGTGTGTTCATTGGAATTGTTCGTAATTTCTTGACTTATATCACTCAATTTTAAGTTCATATTGTGTGTTTGTTCAATTCATCAACATATTTAAGTTATATGCTAGGTGTCATGAAGATGGTATTACTATATATGCAGCACTTAAGTATAAACATTCGTAATGAATGAAGTCAGAAGCTGAGCTGGTGACCCGTGACATTCATAGTGAGAGACAGAGCTATTTTTTAGTCCATAATGAGAATATAATCAAGGTCCATAACCTTAAATCGAAAATTTTGAAGTGACTCCAAATTACAGCTCCAAATTAAATTAATTGAAGGAGACAATCCTTGACACAATTTCATAAATCATGCTGCATGTTATTGTGGTTGCTCAAGAGAAAGTTTATCCACTCATCCTATCACAGTAAAATTGACAGTTGATTGAACGGTCAAATATCAGCTCAGTGAATCGAATGGCAACACAGCGGTGGGGAACAACATGATGTGAGAATCAATTATCCTATTAACAACAGTAAACATGAAAAGAGTACATAAATGTTTATTCCACTTTAATCTCCACACTTCAATTTTTCGTCACTTTAGTGGATACTGGTAGATACCCGTAAACTGAAATTGCGAGTATCCGTTTGGATACCCGTGAATTTCGACGAAAAGCAAGGCCTGTAATTAGAGTTGAATATTGGTAGAATAGTTTTGGAATCGACTTATAAAGTGTGATTTGTAGTGATCAAATCATTTTTGACCTTCTATAACAGGTCAGATGTGACAGACAATAACGATTGTTAGCATAACACATGGCTGGCTTCAGGTCTCACTGTCAATCAATAATGAACTTCTCCAGAATGACTGAAAAATTATGCCAATTCTAATCAAATACTAATTCTGTAATTATTTGTGGCGCCACTGGACGTAAAGTATACATATTTTTTCAATTCGTGATACTTTTTGACCAATTTTCTAACTACAGAATGGATCATTTTCAACTCTTCAGGTACCGGTACTCCTTTTATATTAATCAGATATCCTTGACCACATATTCCAACACATGATATTTGACAGGAAAAAGCATCAAAAGCTGATATAAGTGATGTACACACAGTTTGTACAATGTAGCTTACTTTGACATTAGGTGAGTAGAGATTGCGTTGTGCTGCCAAAGCCCCGCTGAGATTCTGGGCACTGAGACACATCCAGTAAGCTTGCATGTCACGGGACGAGTACCCCAGCTGTTTACTGACCGTCTTGTAGATGTGTGCCTTCAAGATGTGATGACCTAATTCTATCGTCTTGTCAGCATTCAGGGGAGAGCAGGCTCGCGTCAATCGGAAAGCCATCAGGGCGTGCCCACTTCTACAACAGATAAACTACAGATTAGAATATACTAACAGGTGGATATCATAATTTAGTGTAAGTGTATTCACATGTACTTGTACACACAATTTTTATGAACACTGTCAAGTTAATTTGATTGACAAAATCATGTCACATGGTCAACATGGCTTAACATTCAACAATATGATGTAAATATCCCCTGTGGGACTAGTCCGAGCTTCTTGTGAACCTTTACGCCAGACGACGGATAATTTCTGAGAAATTGTTTGGCTAGGGTCAAAGTTTTGTCCCATAAAAAAAAACAAAAGCAAAATGGGAGTCACCACGGGATCGCGCTACCTCATCCCAGTAAAAAATTATTTTTAAAATATATTCAGCCGTTCTACAACACTTAACTCACATATATTTATTAATGAATAATTTCCCTTCTTTGTCAGACCAAATTGAGCAAGATCCGTTTCGTACTTGGTCTGTTACAGTATCAACAACTTTACTTTCATCTCATTGCTTAAACGAAACCAAACCTGACCCAGTTTCTGTTCGGAATGAGGTAGAAGTTAAAAACGCTAAAACTTGTGAAGAATGTGATGGATATTATTAAAATTGAGCTGACAATGAAGGGAAAGTATTCATTAATAAATATATGTGAGTTAATTGTTGTAGAATGGAAGAATCACCCTGCCGTCGCTCCCATTTTATGTTTTTTTGTATGGGAGAGAAATTATCTGTCGTCTGTGGGACTAGTAAATTAACCAGATACATGCAAATATATTATTGGTAGAAGACCAACAGTTTGGATGGGTACACTGTAGCTCAAGTGGACTGGCATGTACCATGAAAGCTAGAATACATTGTACATGTGGACTGGCATATATATTTTAGAAGATATATAACTTTTGAGCATTACCATTTCCTGGCAAAGGAACAGTGATCATGACCTTAAAATCATAGGATTAGATCTTCTTCCCTGAATGGTTCCTAAAGTTTGGTTATAATCCATCGATAACACGAACACAAAAAAAATCCCATGGATAACTGGAAATATATATCGCATTCATGAACAACCCAATTCTTAACCATTTCCTGCTTCTTCTTTGCTTCATCAAGGTTTTGATATTTATTAAAGGTTGTCAATAAGCATGTGTAACAGTATTCACTCTAGCTGATTGACCAATCACCATCACAATATACTTGTAATATCACTCGCCTATCGATCATGCGCATAAATACGATTGATTTGTCCATTTACAAGTAATAGGTTTTCTACTTTATAGAAGATGGTTCGTGTATATGCCCTAAATCAGTACTCATGGTCAGAGAATGGGAGACAAATCCATTTATCATGTCTGTATTCTCGTAACTTGAGCTATCCCAAGCCACGACCAAACACTCGAAAATCTTAGAATGGTCTGGAAAGTGCTCAGCCTATATAGATTTTCTGCGGTGCCATTCCAGTACGTCTAATCCATTTTATCAAGTTTTGTCACGAGCCGAAAACAGGCAGTTTGATTTCTCCCAGGATTTAACCTTTTTGACACGTAACGAGGGCAGGTTACCCTGATCTTCCTCCACTCAGCCATTTGCCGCGTTTTGAGCAGAAAAACCAAATCCTTCATGCAACGATCATTTTTCCAGCGGTAAATAGGAGGATAAAAAACAAACCCAAGAAAATTGAATCCGGAAAAATCAATAATAGTTGTGGAAGCGCAATGTTGGAGAAGGATATGAAAGCTGCCAAATTTTGTTAGGCAGATAAATGTGGTGGTCGTTCCACTCAGAGGGGATTTACAGCGATAGTGATCTCCCTCTACTGGACCAGTACAAGAACCCACACTTAATTACTATCTCACTGTAAACTACACCTCTCATGTCACTTTGTTTGTGATCAATCTCCATTACAAGATCACTGCAGAGTTCAAGAACCAGACAGAAACTGTACAGTAATTGTTGGGTATACCGTACTCTTTATCATCTACAGTATTCTCTACAGGCGGCCATACATGTCATGCTTGTACATATATAATACTTGGTGTGTTACAAAAAATATGCCCAGCTGTAGTTAACCATTATGATTGTTTATAAATACAATGAAGTTCACTTTCCAACTCTGTTATTCAAACACAGAGAAAAACTAACATTCCCATTCTTCATTCAAATTGAAGAAAAGTCATATAATGACAAAATGTGATACTTTGTAGCTGGTGCCATCAATAACATTTTCAGATATAAGCCATTTTTGTTGCAGTTCCGGTGATCGAATTATTAGAGGAATTACCGTAGGCAATGCCTGAAAAAATGCAGAGTTAAGTTCTCCAGATAGCACCAACCGGGGGGGGGGGGAGGGGGGGGGGGGGAAACACCAGCCTATCAACATCTCCTTGCCCTGGCATGTCAGTGCTCAAAACCATGTAATTAGTTAAATTGCAAAAGGGACACAAAAGTCCCTTCAATTCCAGAAAATTTTCCTCTTTTTCTTTCGCAGAAGTTTATCCCTGTCACATTTCACAATGATTGGACAGAATGAAAGGCAGTTAAGATGGCGTGGCCAGCGTAAAACTAAAAGACAGAAAGCTTTAATGCGTACGATACACAACTTCCAGTTACAATGTACCTTGTCTGCTGGTTGCCTCCAGCTACGGCATGCATCACACGAATACAACCGGTCATTTTCATGCAAAAATTCTGCATGGAAATCTAATGGAACTGACAAAAGTAATGTTTATAGTTATTGTAACTCCTCATTGAATCGCTTCATATCGTTAATATGTTGATTACTTCCAGTAATTTTAACGACTAAAAGCTGTAACAAGCCTGTCACGAAGACGACAATCCCCAGCATTTAGGCATGTGTGTGTTAGGGAAACGTGATGCACATGACACAGTTCTGCTTCCATCTGTAAGTGCACAAATTCGTTCCAAAGTTCTTTGAATTTCTCTGACAATTTTATTCAGTCAATTAAATATCGGTACGATAAGTAATTTAGACATACTGGTACAACTTCACTGTTGTTTGATAATGATTATTAAATGTTGTCAACAGCTGAAAATGAAAACTGCATGCTGGAGCATCACAGTAGACTTTAAAACAACACCACGACGTGTTAAATTATTGGTGATGGTGGCAATTTGGGAGGAAATTTTCACAACTCGTCGAGTATGGTCTTCAGAATTATATACAACAATAATCGACTGACAAATCTGGCATGTCATGATTTCTCCGATCTTTACATCGACTGACATTTTCTGGTTTTCAACATTTTATGTTATTCTTCAAGTCATGAACGGTGACCATTCGCGGTAAAATGACATGACGTAACCTTCTCACGTACGTTAAACGCATTCCCAATTTATTTCCAGCCCTGCTCAGGCCTTGTTTCCAGGGTTTTCATTAACATTTGAAGTACCAGTAGCCAACTGTGTGTTGGTCAGTAACAGTCATTTAATGTTGGAATTGGTGTGTATACTCCCATTTGAAAATAGCTGTTCAACTCCTGTGCCTACTGGCCCTTCTTGAAAACATCAGTTCTAGAGACTAAATTTTCTGCTGACAATATACCTTGTCACAGAATTGCTAAACCATGCAACCATGCTTCAGATAATCAATTGTTGAGAAATTCACAGAGTTTAACCTACTGACCCGTAAAAATGTGAAAATCTCACTGATTTTCAATATACATGTACTTCTGTTTGGTGACCACATGCATGTGTGTGTCATCCATGACAATATCCCAAGGGGAATTACTCCATCACCTGGTGTGTGCCTAGTGTAACTTAGTTCAGCAAGCCTAGGTCTTATCATACTCAAAATATAGTCAAGGCTCGAATTAGGGTAAAAAAATTACATGCACAGTGTGCACCTAAATTTCTCATGCACATGCACAGCAATTTGCCTACATGCACAAAAAACAAAACAATTTTTTTTTTTTTTTTAAATCCTTCTTCGTAAATTTGTCCCGAAATCTGTAAACTTTTACGAGTTTGGGCTCTCCTAATGCCAGGTATCAGCACTTATATACAGAATCTTACAGCGTCCTTCAAAAGAACTATTCTAAAAAATCAAAAACATCAATATTTGGAAAATATCAAATGTGTTTTGCCACAAAGTCAAATATTCTGATGAATCTGACTTTGTGTTGAGATCACTCTTGAGGAGGTCATATGTACTAAACACCATCTAAAAACCATAACCATTTCTTGCTATTTTTTTGTTAATTTTTCAAATCGACAAATTTACAGAAAATCAAATTATATTGGCCTCAACAAATTTCTCTGTTGTTGTTGTTGTTGCGAGATTCGTGTGTGTTTCTGCAACATCGTCGGGAGTCCTCGACAGATTTAATTGCAGCCCGACTCTCACTTCCCACTTTCCCAGCAGGGTCACTGTTTATTTGACAACAGGCTGCAGAAAAGAGCTTCAATAATTGCTGTGTTCAGATCGTTTTGAACAGTTTGCAAATGTCCCACAGGACGTGAAGCAGACTAAGAAATAGTGTGGAGCATCTGATGTGGAGATTCCCGGGATAAAAATACCCTCGGGGGTAATTCAACGCACAGCTTGGACATTGTCTAACAATTTTTTCAAGACAATTGGCAGTCTGCCATAAGCTATATTCGTTGTGATCGACGGTCCATTTTTCAACACTTTGTTTGCAAATGCAGCTACATGCACGCTGTGCACCTGCCGCTCAAAATTTACGTGCACCGTGGAAAAATACATGCATTTGTGCATGTGTGCACTGCTAATTTCGAGCCTTGATAGTTGTAGCAACTGTTAGTGATGAATTGGACAAGTTTATCCCAGTGACCCAGAAAAAAATAGGCCAATGTCACTGATTCTCGCTTCTGCTCTATACATGTAGATGCTTTTGTGAAGTATAGGCAAGTGTGGTGCTTCCAGGTATAGTCAAATCTTGAGATACGCTGTTGAAAGAAAACTCATGATAAATTGACACTGGGAAATTATGAGTCAATCTCCCCTACCTTCGATAATATTCCGCTCTGTGACCAATACATATGTGCTTAAGGTTTGTGTTCCTAGGCATAGTTATTGTTGAGATACAGTGTTAACCATAATATAGCAATATCCCAAGTCCAATTTTTCCTCGAGTGGTAAAATTTTATGTACATGTGAGCATGGAAGAATATTGTCAATAAATAGGACTCGTACACTGAGTGTTAGGACAGCTCAATCTATCATGACATAAGTCATATTAAGAGTCTAAGATACTTCTGGCCTGCAGGAATGACTAAGTAAACACACATACATACTATCATATATAATACAAACCTCAAATCACAGAGGAACTTTGGATTTTCTGCTTCATCTCGTCGTACCAGCCATTCCCTGAAAGCGGGATGGAAGAAGAAGTAAGTATTGTCCATCCGGCGGAGTAGAAACCCTGACAGTATTGTCATCCTCTCCTTGAAATCGTCCCATGTAATATAACGCTGGGTCTTCCCAGAATTCACAGCCTCATAAATCTCCACTTCAGTCAGCGGGTATAACGACGACAAGCACACTGTCAAAATGGGCGACACTTTCTCGAACGATCGAACACTGGGAAATTTCAGATTGAACTGTAGAAGAAACACTTCACATGCATTCACAGGTAATATCTTGTAGTTTGTACTTTTTAAGACCAGGTTACCTCTTTCAATGAGGTCCAGGGCCAGTTTACAGTACAGAAAACAACCTTTGCTCAGAGATTGTAAATGATTGCAGAATTTCAGTTTTGTATTGGCTTCTAGTTTCCCATTGAGGGCAATGTTATTCTTTATGCTGGCACTGGTGTTTATGCGATGGTGAACATATTCCTGAAGGTCTCTCATGATATAATCACTGGAGACGATCTTATCTAGGCTGATCTGGTAGAACGGTAATGGCTTGGTGATGTCCTGTAAAACTGTCCGCACTGTCACCACCAGCTTCAACCATGGAGGAAACTTGGAAATGTGTCTCGCCAAAAACGAAGCGATCGTATCACCATAATCCGGCTTGTGAAACTCTGCCTCATTCAGTGAATCGATCAGAATGATGCAACTGTCAGAGTAAATCTTCCCTGCTTTCTTCAAACAGTTCAATGGCTCGATGATACCCTTCATGAAAGCATGTGAGGAGTTTTGTAAGCACTCGCGTAAGTGTAGAGCTGTTTGGAGTTGTGGTTCCTGCAGGAGAAGTTCACGGTATGCGGCAAGCTGCGGCGCCTGGCTCAAATAAGCGGCCAAACTGTGTACAAACTCGGGTACCATACATGTCGTGTTATTATCCGCTTGACATATATGGTAAGCCACAATCTGAGATCCTAAATTCTTCAAGGAATCATAAGTCAGGTTTTGCAAGCTCATTGTTGAAGCACTTAAATATTGTGACCTTTGACCCCCAGAGCCACCACTGGATTGACTACTCAAAGTTCCACATGGACTAGGGTGATTCCCATTGAGCAAAGATCGATCCTTGCCACTACCATCTCCCCAATACATATCTGAAATTACAAATTATATATAATTACATCTGAGCTTTGAATTTATAATATTTTTATCACAATTAACAAAAGATATGCGTACCGTCTCTTTCTGCTAACACCCCACTTACACCCATTCTGTACTGACAACACCCCACTTACCCCCATTCTGTACTGACAACACCCCATTTACCCCCATTCTGTACTGACAACACCCCATTTACCTCCTTCTGTACTGTCTTACCCCCATTCTGTACAGACAACACCCCACTTACCTCCATTCTGTACTGACAAGACCCCACTCACCCCCATTCTATACAAGTCCACTGACAACACCCCACTTACCCCATTCTGTACTGACAACACCCCACTTATCCCCATTCTGTACTGACAACACCCCACTTATCCCCATTCTGTACTGACAACACCCCACTTATCCCCATTCTGTACAAGTCCACTGACAACACCCCACTTACCCCATTCTGTACTGATAACACCGCCACTTACCCCCATTTTGTACAAGTCCACTTTTGCCTGAAGCAAAGCAGCTCACTTCCACCAACTGTTCAATGGCTGCAGTTTTGCCAAAGCCCACACCACCAGCAATCACGACACCACGGGTATGTGAAGACCCCTCACTGTTCAGGCCCTGCAAAACCCAGATACAGAAATGATGTTTAAATACAATATGACTACCATAACTTCACGTATGATTATATGAATACTACATACTCACCTCCCATACACGATAAAATACAACACTGGACTCCATGGTCATTTGCTGCCAGTTTACTGTCTGCCATCTTGAATTGAATTTATTGACCAAATTGGAAACAAGTAAATACACCAATGGCATACAGAATAGAAGACTAGTAAATGATTTTTTTCTTACAAATGTTGCCAATTGTACAATTTGGCGGGAATAAAACTCCAAGCGGCTTGTTCTATCCCAAGAAAAACAAACATATTAATGTACTGAGCAGCGAGGCTTGGTGAACAATATTAGAGTTCAACGTAACATATATCCATGCAGAATCTTGGTGAGTAAAACCCATATGTTTTATAATGGTCAATAGTTTTTACTCATCAGCAGAAGCCAGTGATCTGTGGTCAGGTGGTCAAAATAGGACCAATTGGCCTTAATCTTTCGTGGAGTCATGAGTTTTCACCGTGGAGTAATGGAGTTTCACCATGGAGTCATGTGGCTTCACCATGGAGTCGTGAGGCTTCACCATGGAGTCATGAGTCTTCACCATGGAGTCATGAGTCTTCACCATGGAGTCATGAGGCTTCACCATGGAGTCATGAGTCTTCACCATGGAGACATGGGGCTTCACCATGGAGTCATGCAGCTTCACCACGGAGTAATGGGGCTGCACCATGAAGTCCTGAAGGCTTATATGTGTCTTGAAATTTTCTCCGAGCTTTTGGTCAAATATTGCATACACAGTATGAAGGGACAAACATTCTGACTGTTGAGTTCAAGTACATAGCTAAATCTTGCACCAACCCAATTCCACTGAAGCTTGCATGAAAACCTACCATTTCTATCTCTCTAAAGAGCCATTCTCGGCCAATGAACAGAGGCCTCTCTTCTGCATGCGGGACTTCAAATCTCAGTGGCTGTAGCTGGAGTTGAGGAGGCTTTATCACAGGGAATTTCACTGAAAGAGAAAATAAACATCAATCCCCGTAAACATAGCATTGCATATAGCGGTATGTATATATGATGTTGACCTATACAGAGAATGATGATGCTTTACCCTGACAATACACCTAATCAAGGGGGTACATGTAAGTACCAACAGCAGCTGTTCACCTATAAGTGATGACGTACACTGTAAACAAACCTCCAAGAATATACCACAAACAATGTAAACATACTTGTTCTCTCCCATGTCCTGTTAAACAAGCAACTACAGCTACCTATACTAATCTAACTAAAGTAGTTACAGCTGGTGCACACTTGCTCAAATGCCATCGTGAAGCTGTGGCGGTTACGCCTCTGATTTGTTTATTCGTCGCTTGACCGAATCTAGGTACGTGGGAATGACACTACATTGCCTGATTAATGAAACAAGTGGACAGGTAACAAATCTCACATTATCTTAAAAAATATGCTCCCTAACAATAATCCGTGAATACTAATAACATATATTATAAATTCACATAAATATTGGTGTCAGGAGTAATATTTATTTCAATCTGAAATTCAGAGTAGTCCAGTTCAAACTCTCATGCTGGGGGGATATTTGTTGGTATATTTGCATGTACATGGACTTGGGTCTTGTGACATTGTGCTTTGAATAACTCCACTACAGGGAAAAATTAATGGTCAAATGCAATTACATGTATTTGCAATTCCAGATTTGTCTTCCTTCTATGGTAAAAACCTAAATAATTGTGTGTTGTAAACATTAGTGGAACATTCCTTGAACTGATTGATTTCTGTGTACAAGTTCACTCTCATCAGATCAGAGATGGGACTGGCTGGGAGATTCACCCCTGCAGGATCACAGACTCCCTCAGTCCGGCACAAACTGTATTTGGGACTAACTGTGTACTGAACATGGACAGTTAATACACAAGTAGCAAACAGCATTGTTTTGAGAGAATGGTAGAGAAGGTCATACCAATCATTGAAGACTATCTATGATAGGTTTCTGTACCAAAGAGACTGGGTAAACAGACCAGACAGGACAGACACTCTCATCCCTGTTAATAATTCAGACTAGACCAGAACATAGCCAGCCTGGAGATAAGCCTAAGGCTAGCAGATAAGTAAAAGGTTAGGGTCACACTGTCTATTACAAGGTTATCGATATATACATACAGACCAATTCTCAACCAAGAATAAGACATGCCAAGTACTCAAAGTCTAGCTCAATGTCCATGCAAAGACTTTACAAGATACGTCAGGTGATACTGATACTTCATAACATATATACATCACAGGGATTCAAACTGTTCATTGAAACTGATGAAGAATAGAAAGTACATTTGCATTCTGGTTGTTGACCGACAACTGAATTACCAACAGAACAGTACCACAAACTGAACAGACAAAACACCTAAACATTTCATGTACTGATGAAATAAATACGCAAACAGACTGACAGCTGTCATCAGTTCATCATTCAAGTGAAAATACTCTATCAACTATTATTAGCATTCTGCCTATAGTATAGATATGAGAGAGAGGTTAGACTAAAGGTAGTGAATGAATATAAGCAGTAAAAGACCAGTAGATGTACCTGGTAATGTGGAGCTAACAGCCTTTCTAAGAAACCTCATTCTAGCTGAAACTTGAGGAGAAAAATAACAAATTAAGCCACTACAACATGATAATGTAGTACACGTACCATACACACATGTATATCATACATTGGCCACCAAAGAAATATCATTTTTTTAAGAAATTGAAATGTAGCTTAATTGCTGCTAATGTGCCATAAGGAATCTACAATACGTAAGCTAATTAAGAACGCATGAGGCTGTGTCTGTCCCCTGAGGATACATGGTGAATGATAACTGAGTTAATGGTGCAGTTTATACACTGATACAACTGCCACCAGACATGCTCACTGAAAATACACAACCCTGTCAGTGATGTAGACTTACATAATCAACCCAGGAGAGATAGGTCAAGAAGAAAACATTATCCCATACCACACAATGAGGTGTATTCAACATTCCATTCATGAGAGATTGTTGTGCATTGTAGAGACCAAATAATTAATATAAACCAAGGTATCATGATTGGTGTCTGAGCATTCTCTAAATAAATCCATGGGAAATAAATATGGAGAAAGAAGAGTATTGCAAACAATGGAAAGTCAAAAAAAGAGTCAAGTAGATCCATTAAACAATACACCCACTTCTAAGAGAAGATTCCACAGAGTGATATCCCCCCTCCTCACCCACATATAGAATGGGGAAACAGACAAGATCAGGCCAGCTAGGTGGACCCGTGACTCACATAAACCACTTTTCTGTAATATTTGAAGAATTCCGGTACTCTGTCTGTACCTGGAGTTTGTATATTTCAACATACCACACAGAACGCATGACTTCGGTATCATCCCATCTTAAACTGATGTACCAGGTACCTCTAATTCTGGCTGAGAGACTAACTACAGTGAAAGTATATAGCACCCACACCAGGACTCAATGGTTACATATCAGTACTTGTGGTTACAATGATAACTAATAATACATGTACATCTATTACAGCCTAAAACAATCTCTGACATTTCATAATGTCTAATTCAAAGTTATGGAATCAAGTTTCATGGAATCAGATACTTCCTAGTCAGATATACCCTCTGAGTGCAATGGGGATAAAAATGAAGTCTGGTGTATGGGATAATGGTTTTACCATGAAATTCTACATTAAATGTTGGCAAGTGACAAACTGAAGTTTGGTTGAATTGGAGCATCAACAAAGTAGAAAGGCTAAAAAGTATACATGTACAACGTTATTTTTATTGGCTTGTGGATAAAATTAGAACATTCAGCCAATTGGAGAGTCTGTTAGCTGCATTTCAAACTATCCAACCAATCAAGATTTCTGTTACCTCCATCCCAAACTCTCCGGTCTGTCTGCCTGATGCTGAAGTTACTAGTCCCATTGTGATTGGTCAGAGTAGAGTGAGATATCCTTTTTCAAAATTTGTGTTTTCCATCTATTACTTATCATGCATCAGTTGTATTGAATATACCAGCATGCATGTGCAGGAAATTACAGATCTCACGTCACAGTGGCCAAAGCAATGTGATACACGTTTATGATACAAAAGCTATCACTCTTTTATAGTTTTGCTAAGTATCTTTTGATTCTGTTTTGACATTAATATGCTAAGATATTGTGACAAATAAATTATCAAACAAGAGTTCATTTATCTAATTTTTATTCCACTTCTTTGATAAAACCCATATTTAATTCACTAAAACTTGTTAGATTAGAGCCCTCTAAGCTCTGGAAGGAAAAGTTGCGAAACTGAGGAAAAAAATCCTCCACTTCTGAACCAAAAGAAGCTATTCAGGAGAAATGCATCCAAATATGAAAGAAAGCCATATATAAGTGAAGGAAAAGGACCCAACTTGTAAGAATCACACCATTTTCTGTCGATAAAACAATAAAATCTGTGCTTTTTCTTCATATTTGGATGAATTTCTCTTCTAAATAGCATCTTTTACTTCAGCAGCGGAGGATTTTTCTTTTCTTTGCTAAGTTTCTGGAAGCCTGATATGGGTGTTATCAAACTTGTGTGATAAAGATCACATGAATGACCACTTGTAGTGATAACCTACATGTATATATAACTTCAACTATATATTAAATCTCAATGAAAATTCAGGAAATAGAACATTTCCAGATATAAAACATGGAACTTCTGGAATTACAAATGTAGGTGGCACATGTAATGGAAAGATCTTACATGTACGTGAAGTATTTCAAACATTCTTTCTGCTTCACCTGTATGTCTTAAAAACATCCTCTCACCAAACTGATGTCAAATTATAACCAGTAACCAAGCATCCACCATTTCAACAGGATAAATACCTTTACTCTCAGAGTAGTTGCCCAAATGACCTCTGGCTGACCTTCTGAGAGAGGAGCGCCGCCTACCACCAAAGAGGGATAACTCTTCAATCGGCCCAGGAGCTGTGGCTGAAACAAGATTTAGACACCAGTTGTTTTGAATTCTAGACACCTGTGTCTGAAACAAAGGTATATACCCAGACAACATGATGGTCTGTGGGATATACATGTATGGCTGCTGGGTAGTCTTCTGGAAATGGAAGGTGGTGGCAGTGATTGAACGTGATCATTGGGTAGTCTTTTGAGGATTGTAACAAGTAGTGAATTTGGTCACTGGGTGGTATTTTGAGGACTAATTATTAGTGATTGAAAGTGGTCATTGGGTAGTGTTTTGAAGTCGGTACATGTACTTATTAGTGATATAATGTGGTCATTGGGTGGTGTTTTGAGGAATGTATTAGTGATTGAATGTGGTCACTGGGTAGTGTTTTGAGGAGTATAATTATTCGTAATTAAATACTTTGGATAGTCACTGAGCAGTAATTTTGAGGATTATACTCAGTATTTATTGAATGTGGTCCCTGGGTGGTAATTTTAAGGACCGCACTCACTAGTGATTGAATGTGGTCACTTGGTGGTAGTTTTGAGGGCTGTACTCATTATTGATGGCTTTTGATCCCTGGGTAGTAATTTTGAGGACTGTACTTACTAGTGATTGAATGTGGTCGCTGTGTGGTGTTTTGAGGACTGATGCTGTTGCCGGTACTGGAGCTCATCAAAGAGGTCATACTGTCAGAACTAGGGTCACGACTAGATGGCCGGAACATCGGATTAAATGTCATCCGCAGATTGGAAATCCCACGCTCATCTCCTGAAGAAACTATTAATAAGAGAATTAAAGACGTTTCATAATATATACTGCAAATTATCCAAAATAGTAATTTCATAACCGTCAGTTGAATAATTTTCAAGTGCATTTGTACCAGGCCAAGCTCTCAGGCAATCAGGTTCTGTTAAAAGCTGCTAGATTTGTCATGGATGTAAAAAGTGCATACATTTAACTTGACAAGGACAGCTGATTGTTCTGTCTACACTGTGATCACCTTACACAACTCATCTATAGCTACATGTAATGCACATGTAGATGGTTCCCCTACAATTACGATGTACTCACATCTTATAACATTATCTCTCCTCCAAACAGAATTATGAGCAATGGTGAATGAAACAAATACATGCACATGGTATTTAACAGGTTTGTGACCTCAGGAGTATTGTACATTTCCCGAGTTTAGAACAGGTGTTCAGATTAAAATTGTCCAAAAATGCAGACATACTGAATATCATATCATCACTTAATACTTTTCTATATACATGGTACTAACATGTATAGAGAACATTTCAGAGAAGTTTCTAACACCATTATCAAGGTGATAGTAAAGGTCACGGTTAGATCTTTCTAGACCAGTGTTATAACCAGTATCACATTTACCTGTACCATGTTGGATGAAGGGAAGCAGACTGGCTTACAGACTTGAACTACGGTGACTGACCCACTCAGCCCTGTCTATATACCTACATACATGTATCTACCTGCTTCAGACGCGACCTAATTTACAAGGGACAATGACCTAGTTCCCAACCACTCCAGACATCTCAGTGAAAAATATAGCCTTTACTTTACTCATCAAAGGAGGAGTTAGGTCCCTTATCCCAGTGTTTGCATATAATTACAGAGCCTATTGACATCAGTCTACCACTTTATTATGAACACCTACAAAGGAGTTGATAGATTATGTAACAAAAATACAGCCGCAGAACACTGCCCATCCTTCCAACCAAGAAAGGAAACTTTGTGAAGAAGTTCAAAGGTCAGAATTTACAGGGAGCGCCAGGTGTTAATGAAATGCACTGATAGTCCAGTCTAAACACACATTATAGGTCAACAAAACAAGTTGTCAGAATTACATAATTTCTAATTTACTGCATCCGTTTGTCTCCCCGTTTCAGTTAGTGACTGAATAGGATTTAATGTCGCTTTCAACATTATTTCAGTCATATCATGATGAATCAACTAAGCACCACCCAGCCAAGTTGTGTTCCTGCTACATGTACTTAAAGAAGAAATCTTTGAAGCAGCATGGAACCAGACACCCTCCATCCACCCTATAAAACACCGAGGACAGCACACAAGACACAGACAGGACGCTTACAAAGACAAGTGACATTACAGTGCTAGACATCACATTATCAAGTTCCATTAGTGGAAAGCTGCGAAAAATGAGAATAGGATATAAATGTATGTTGAATGTCCCTCCTCAAAAGCATGTGCATCCGCACTTGATAAAGCAAATCTATCCGATACCTTGAGAAGGTGAGCCATTTTTCTTCTACATGCATCATGGCATGCGAGGAATATTTCTGTTCAGCAAAAAAAATAAGCAATCACCTTGTACATGTACATGTACATTCCATTTTGGTATTTTTCATTAAAAGTCTACCCACTGTTACATGTGTGTAATGTATTTTGAAGTAAGGCACTTGAAAACAGTACTGTTCTGTATGTAGTTAATACTATAGAGAGATGATTGATAGTGACAGATTGTATCAAACAATCTCCAACTTGAAACTGGAGAGTCTTGGCTTAGGGTTGATCATATCTAGCCTTCAACCATGGAGTCAGAGGTCAGACTAACTTGTATTTACTGGGCAGCTCCCTTCATTATACACAGAGTATGGATAGTGGAAACGGTCTACCTCCCTGAAAGATGCAGACCTTTCAACTTATAATTTTGCCAAGGCGTGATATTTGAGAATATCGGTCCCAGAGATATCCCCCCCGCTCATTTCACACAATTTTTAGCTTTTTAAATATAAATAGGCCTATCTAGATATAACAGCTATTAACATTTCCCCCTTGGAGTATATAATTGAATACTACCGGGTATCTAACCAATTTCAGGAAGTTTTTGAACTTACATTCTCCTTTTTCTGCAAACTGGAGCGATTTTGAAAATCCCCAGATGTGTGAGATTTCGATATAGCTGCATGAGAGATTGAGAGTGAGAGACAGATGTCGAATGCATGAGGTGATAGGTCTGAAAATAGTGTTGAAGCTTTAATTATTGTAATAAGCCCCTTCACAGTTCCAATAATCAAGGGTAATGAAAGCCCATTCTTACGGTATAAAGCTACCATTGAGCTATAGAATACATAACCCAAACATTGACAAGTTTGCCATTTATGGGAATTCAGGTGAGTGAGAGCTCAGAGGTGTGCACGAGTGATCACTCGCCACTTGTTGAGAGCCTTGTACGATGAAAATTGGGGAAAACGATATCTCGCTTTGAGTCGATCACCGGCTTGTTCTTATACTTCTAACACTTTAAGTGATGGAGTTATGGGGCCATTTTGGACATTTTAAAGTGCACGGTCGCTTTATCACATGAGATATGAATTCCAAATCTGCAGCCTAATTCCCCGATTTCCATACTGCAGAAGGGCAACACAATCACCAGCAGGGGATATAATACAGCATTACAGCATCCCTTAATGGATTAGCAGCAATGTATGCTGGAGCACAACTGCTACTTAATAAGGTGACAGTGGCGTCAGAGGCCTTCTCTGTCATCTTCCAATAACCTAGAGATTATGGGGGCAGATAGGCTAGCCCAGACAGAGAGCACAATCATCCATACAATATAGCCTTGTTGAGCTGTGTAAATCCATAACTACTCATATTAACTGGCACAGTCAGAGACAAGAAGTCTGGAACATGACCATACATATGCAGCTAGTATTACCCTCCCCATAGAATAGATGTCATAAGCGGTTTGTCTTGATGCCTTACTTATTATTCTACCATATAAACTCCTCCCAGACACAGTTGAACTCCGCACTGTAACCATTTACCACTTTGCTACTTGTGGTCTCTGACATCAGGCCTAACTAACTTGAATGTACGAGAGAGCTGATCAATTTCATATTGATCATATTTTGGCATCGGCTGCCATTCAGTTCAGTGATAAATTTTGGAGCATCGTGGAGAATATGTTCACATGTAAAAAGACCGAACAATCTCTTTGGCTAACAGTCCATACTCCTGGTATAATGTGGTGATGAACCCATCCAACCCACTATATTCACTACAGCAAAGTTACAGCATACATAGATTAACTCCCTATAACTGATCGATTACACACTATATTCACTACAGCAAAGTTACAGCATACATAGATTAACTCCCTATAACAGATCGATTACACACTATATTCACTACAGCAAAGTTACAGCATACATAGATTAACTCCCTATAACAGATCGATTACACACTATATTCACTACAGCAAAGTTACAGCATACCTAGATTAACTCCCTATAACAGATCGATTACACACTATATTCACTACAGCAAAGTTACAGCATACATAGATTAACTCCCCATAACAGATCGATTACACACTATATTCACTACAGCAAAGTTACAGCATACATAGATTAACTCCCTATAACAGATCGATTACACAGGTACATATCATTATATGTAAACTTCATTAAGACAGTTAATTAAATAGTCACTCTTGATAATAGAGACATGCATCATATTAATCTATCCAGCATGTCAACTTCTCCAATGAGGCAAGATCATGATAATGTCTCCTGCATATTTCAACTATATTACAAGTAAAACTGCCTAGTAATTGGCTCCTTTTCTATGAACACAAATAGATCTAAGGCAAACTGAATTGTTTTTATTGTTTATCATCCATGTGCATGTAAAATACTGCGTTTTAACTGGTATTTTTTTCTAACTGCTGATGAATGCTTTCACAAGAAATTTTAGCCAACATTTTTTTTCTATTTGACTAAACATCAAATCCCAACAATGAATGTCATTATTCCAAGGTATATTTCTTCCTCAGATATTTTCGCCACTTTCCATGATGACTGGAACAGAAAGTTACGAGACTGCGAGTGCGATCACCATAGATTCAAGCAGAGTTTACAAATGAAATGCGCGACCCTAAACAATCAATTATTTTAAAGGGCCTAATAACTATTATTGCCAATTATCCCCGAGTATGTGTAGATCTGTGTTCATGCTAACCTGAACTGACAATCTTCTCCAAGAGTTATTATTTTGAATCATACTCATACTTTGAACAACATAAAGGCCATCTTTAAGTGATGGCACATATAGTTAACATGCTAGATTAACTGGATGTCACTCAAACTTCAGTTTTCACACTAAATTATTATATATATAGTAACACAACGATTATATTCATACAAGCGAGAGAAGCAGACAAACAATTTACTCCACTGTTACTCCAAAAGGGTTAACGAGCATTCGTCATTTAGACATTTTTCACATATCACAGAGAATTCAAAACTGAACCAGACATAAACTGCAGCTTCAATTCTAATCACATCAGCAATGACTGACTGGTGGGAATAACTCCCTCAAATAATCACCACATTTTGAGACTTCAACCTGCAGGGCATAACATATAACATATAACATATAACAGGACCCTCTTTGTCAGAGCGAAATTCTTATGTTTCAAGGAACTGGTTCAATTTTCACTATCAGCATGGGGCAAAAAGGGGAAGTTTCTCCACTGACTGCTTATCTATATATATCTACAGTTCATATATTTCATCATATTATCACATATTTCATCATATTATCTGTATTTGTTTGTAAAGTTGCTTGCCGTGCTACGGTTTCAAATAGTATTACAGATCATCAGAAGATTATGTGGGACGCACATATGGATCATCTTCACATTTCAAGTTAAATACTACACTATCGTTCCATCATTTACCTTGACTGATTGAATGGGGTAAATTGTTCAAACCATATCTATGGCACGTGATATCATATAACCAATCCAGATATGAGCTTGCCAACATCGTGCAACAGGGATTTTCTTTGATGTCTGTATGATTTTCAAATATGGCAAGTGGTGGTTGTATTGATTTTCAAATGGAAAATGTTTATATTCTTCGAATAGCCAATAAAATTTGAATTTTGGAAACGTCATACAGTCGCACTTCTCCTAATATGGACCACGGAATATTTATAGAGCCAAGCCCATATTCTGATCACAAAATGTGTTATGTTCGGCCAAGGCAACGCATGTAGCTAGTGTTCGACTATGATATGATATGGATGGGCTAGCCCTAATCTTTCTGGAGATATTGTGTAGATAGAAGTTTAATGTTATAATGAGGAAGAGCAGGTCATTTGTCCCTAAAATATAAATGAAGTTTTGGTATATAACCAGATGCATGTGTTGTAAATTCAGGAAGCCACTCATTCTCAATAGCATTCTATTAATAACCAGATGCAGTTGTGATGTAAAATGAAGAAATTGATAGAGCTCTTCTGTACAGTATGGTTTGGCCGTGAAAAAATGTCAGCTGCCTACATGAATATGTGGAGTGAAATTAGAAAGCCTGACTGTAACACCTAGATATCTATGTTGATGGTCAGATATAGGAGTTCATGTGTAGATATATGTATGGATCATGAGATAATGCATACAATTTAACAAAGTCTAGGGAAATCAATGTCCAGATATAGGGCTTCTAGGCTGCATGAAGGCCTGCGCAATCAGAAGGAGTGAGTGAGTTGTAGGGTTTAACATCGTTTTCAACCTTGTTTCACTCGTATCACGATGGTGCCTACATGTGCCAGAACACGAGAGTGCTCACAGTTCCTATTACCCTGGACACTGATCAGCCCAGCCAGTACAGCACCCGGTCACCCATCCAAGTGTTGACCGAGATTGACGTTGCTTAACTTCGGTGATCTTACGAGAACCGGTGTGTCCAACGCTGTAAGATGTACCGACAATCAGAAGGTTGCAATAGGTGGGAGACAGCAGCCATTTTGGGGTAATACTCAGTGGGTGTCTTTTGTTTGTTTTCCCTCGCTAATCAGGATTAGTGAAGGCCATAGAAAAGTTATTCTCTGTGGATAACTCCCACATGGCCACTCTGTGACACCTATTGCAATCTTTCTATAGATCCGTGTAGCATGAAGTATCTACCAAGATATGGGCGGTTGATCCTGGAGATGACAATACCCCTGCTACTACAAGAAAGAGTGTGTGGCATTTACTGATGGGAGCACCTAAGTCCAGAACCTTGGTTACCTGTTAGTGTAGACATGGGACTGGTGTCGGAGATGCCCCGGTCTGGCGTGGCCTCACTACTGGCCAATGATGACACACTCGTAAAGGTTTCCTCCATACGGTGACATCGGCGATGTTGTGGACTGTTGAGGACTGGACTGCCCAGCCTATCAAGGGCAGATCGTTCCCCCAGTAATAGCCCTAACCTCATCATCAGGTCATTCTGGGCTATTTCAGGTGGGGGCGGGGGTGGACTCTCCTTACCACCTGAAGGGGATGAACAAATGAGATGGTAATTGTCAGTGTATAGAACAGAATCATAGACAATTAGTGGAGTGAGTGAGTAGGATTTAACGTCGTTTTCAACATTTTTTCAGTCATATCACGACGGTGCCTACATGTGCCAGAACACGAGAGTGTCCACAGTTCCTATTATCCTGGGCACTGATCAGCCCAGCTAGTACAGCACAATTAGTGGACAATGGGCCTTTCTGCATTAATACAATAACGAACTTCATACATGCCTCACTAGGCAGCATTTCAGCTTCTAGGGAAAGTCTCTCGATCATTAAACAACTTTCAGACACACCTCAGTGCGAGATAGTTCAGCTTCTGGCCTAAATCTGTGAGTGGTTGGAGTTCATTTCTCCCTATGCTTATCATGGGTATATATGGAGAAACTTTTTCAGTGATAACTAGCATATTCCAAAAGATAACAAAATATAATTTGATAAAGCATCCTCTTAGGGCTGTTCCAGATAAACATATGTACCCCCCCCCGGACGGCAAAGAAAAAAAAAATATGTGGGTGGTTGTTGTCGTAAAAATATTGCTGGTCTAGGTGGGTGTATCTTGATATAAACCACTTCTCTGGGTGGTTGGATTCATTACTTGTAAAATGCTTCTGTGTGTGGGCTCTCAAATCCTTTTGAGGCATATAGTATTCATTATTTATGTATCTAGATAAACTTATTTTAATCCTCGAATCTTGTCCCGAGTTCGCGACCAACGTTTGTGGTCGTTGTTGTTGTTAACTGGCGCACTGTGACTCCACACAAAGGTGATCTTGAATACCGTGCTTTTTCATTGGACAGGCGTCCATGTCAAAGATATTTCATCCAATGAAATACCACGTTACGAAGATCTTTGTCAAGTGGCAGTGAATTCTCTATGCATGGAGATTTTTCGGCAATCTCTGTCCACTGAAAGCAGGTAACGATAAGTGCCCGTCTCACCGGAGAAAACGAAACTAACGAGAGTGGCGACACTGTCGCCACGAGTTATCTCCCTTGGTCACATAACCGTGGAGATGGCTGAAGTCGACGTGTACCTTGGGGATTCTCATTTAAAAAATGTGGGTGGGTTGACTCGGGTTTTAATTTTCATTAAAAAAAATGTGGGTGGGTGGTCTCCGGGTTTCTCATAAAAAAATGTGGGTGGGTGGACTCCAGCTTTGAGAAAAATTATAGGTTATTGGTGGGTCTATGAATCCTTTTTCTGCTGTTGTTGGTGGTTACAAAAACTGAAAAATCAAATATGATGGTGGGTGGGTGCTAACAGAAGTGCCTTCCGGGGGGTACATATGTTTATCTGGAACAGCCCTTAGGATATGCCGTAGATTCATCAGAATAATGGTATTACCCGGTACTAGTCCATATTTCTCCATATAATAGCATAGGGAGAAATGGGCTTCAACCAAATTTTGGACAGAAACTGGACTGTCACACAGTCGGGTGTGTCCAATGACTGTCTGTTGTTATTACATTCATGCAGGGAAGGCTGACTGAAAAGTCCCTGAAACCTGACTAAACCAAGTATCCTTGCAACCAGAAAATGATGTTGGTTCAGACAGGGTTCAAATTTACAGGGATTTGAAAGAATGAATATCAAGTCTGGTGCAATCTGTGTTCCTAAACCAGAATGGTCTTTCTTTTGAAGAGGAGAGTAATTTTTATGCATAATAGTTGACTTGGATTAAATATATTCCTTCATAGTACAGCAAAGGCAGAAACAAAATTCTACTACCCAGAAATTTAGGTGAGAGGTTGCACAGCAGTTCATGTGTCAGTATAGTGTTCAAAATTTATATTTAACCTAAATTATGAGAATTGATTAGTTTGTTGTTGTTTTGTTTACCAGCAGTCTGTTCAGACTGATTTGTTGTCATCGTGTTGATGGGCAGTCTGTTCAGACTGGGTTCACAGTATTTCCATATGCTAGAATTCTTCCAGTATTTTACAAACATTCATGTTTGTTTACAGGCAGTCTATTCATATCGGTTAGTTTGTCGTTTTGTTTACTGGCAGTCTGTTCAGACTGGTTTGTTGTCATTTTGTTGATGGGCAGTCTGTATGTTCAGACTGGTTTGTTGTCATTTTGTTGACGGGCAGTCTGTTCAGACTGGTTTGTTGTCATTTTGTTTGACGGGCAGTCTGTTCAGACTGGTTTGTTGTCATTTTGTTTACC
Source organism: Hanleya hanleyi (assembly GCA_036873755.1). NCBI lineage: Eukaryota > Metazoa > Mollusca > Polyplacophora > Lepidopleurida > Hanleyidae > Hanleya > Hanleya hanleyi. Next base: position 52,703 of record JAVTVY010034740.1, on the reverse strand, counting down.
AGCAGTCTGTTCAGACTGGTTTGTTGTCATCTTGTTGATGGGCAGTCTGTTCAGACTGGTTGCACAGTATTTCCATATGCTAGAACTTCTCCAGTATTTTACAAACATTCCTGAAGTGTATGTATTAAGATCCACCAAACTGTAACTGGGTGATTATTTCATGAAATTCAAGCAAGAGTTCAACTGGGTGTTCATAAACAAGAAATGCTTGTTCAGGTTCATTTCCGCTTTTTTGTAAAAAACTTACCTTCACGACAAAATTTACTGTTGATTCCAGCCATGGAACCGTCCCTCTCAGACTCGGGTATTTCATCCAGGTCTGCAATGGCGGATACACTAACACTGCTCACATCGGGGGATCCCAGAGCACTGTCACTACTGTAGTGTCGTAACTCATTCTGATCCACTGTGTTGTAGTTCTTCGGTGGCGGCGGTACAGGAGGTGCATCGGGTGACTGCAATGGTGCGTAGAATTTACCAGGACCGCTTATCACTGAGGTGGGTTTTCTAGGCACAGGTGGGGGAGTGTACGGGGCAGGACCTGCAGTGACAATGAAACAAAATAAATATAACATACCACAAGGAATCGATAGCATCTCATATTTTTTTTGAAAGGCTTCTATTAAGAAGCAATGCTGTAATGACTCTGTCATCATTAACACCTGAAACCAAATCCCTCTACTCCCATTGTTTTCACTATGACTCAGTTTTCTTTCTCCTTGATTAGATTTTCACATAAACATTCAAGAGGATTTCCCAAGTGACTCCTAAAGCAGATGAAATATTTGCCCGAGACTCGTATATTACTGCGTGACTGCAGAAGAGGTCTTCCTGGTTACAGACTGCACTTAAGACCTCGCAGAGGCCAGGTATTCCTAGCAACAGATGGCGTAATGTGGCACTACGTCTCTCATGGCAAACATTATATGACAGTTTTTCAATCAGCATCCACAGCAACTGCTTTATTGCAGGAGGTGAACTAACAACACAATGGTTCTGACATGCTTGACACTGATGGCTGCTCCTAACAAGTGTGACCTGTAGTCTAGACGATAAACAATGTGGAAAATACATGTAGCATCGAGACAAGTTTCCAGCAACCGAGAATTGTGTAAATACAATCCTCATTGTCTCCTAGGTTGACCAACATTAAACTCTGTAATTGTTCAATAACAGCAAGTGTATTTCAGGGCTCGTAATTACTATAAATTTGCAGGACATGTCCAGCAAAGAATTTGTCATGTCCTAGTTTTCCAGACAATTTATTGACATTTTAATTGGATGCAGGATACTTTTTACAAATGTCCTGTTGGTGGTTAGGGCACAATTCAACCCTCAGAGATCACAATGACCTGGCAAGAAACATCTGGAAAAGGGCTGCTTTTCACATGTACACGTATTTTTATGGTTATAAAACTTGGCAAAAATCTGGAATTTCAGATAAATCTGAAAAACTTCGATCACTCAACCCTTGCATTTTCTCACCCCAATTATTAGAAGACGTTAATGAAATGATACAGAACAGAAGCCTATCCATGTACAATGTAGTTTCACCTACATTTGGGCAGTGATGCAATTAGTTAAAGTGATTGATCAAACTTCAAGGTAAAATTTGGGGCTGATTGAATGTTACATTCTTGAATTATTACAGAGTTTGCCATAGGGTATAATCTGATGTGAAACGGTGATTAAATTTATTGAATTATTTAATTTTGTCCAGAAAATTTGAGGTGATTGTTGTGAATGAATGGACATATGAATGATACTAGTCCGTATCAATAACATTCACTCATATGGACTTTCACGTTACTAGATGAGAAATAAAAATATATGAGTAGTGAATAATTTAATTGTACGAGACATTAGGAGTTACATTGTATGTTGAATGATCATCATCATTGCCCATGTTGACTATATCAGGTTTATTAATAAGGCCATTATCCTCATGTTACAGGAGACTGCCACTGTAGTGAAGCAGGAAGTATCGCCTGGTTACTATGACTACAGCACAAGTCCACATCAAACAAGAGTTCCTGTCATATCATATACCAGGTACATTGTAATAACATCATTAATCATACTATATATATACCTGGGATGTAATGACACTGATATATACACCTGATATTACAATATTCCAGAACACAAAGGAAACACGGCTAATAGGGACTGTACTCTTATTAGAAGGTGTAGTCTTCATGCTATAAATGCTTTGACAGGTTTTCACCGTGTAATCAGAAGTACATGTACAATCTGTGGATATCAGTACACAATTTTGCTGAGCAAGAGTATTAAAACAAATTGATTGAGTAAATGTATCCACTGTATCGAATACTGGAAACTGGAACACAAGCAAACCCAATACAGTGCTATTTGGAAAAGCTAAATTGCAAAACAGGCCCACAGGATGCATTTCCAGAAATGCACTTTTCTATAATACAGAATCTGATTTGAATACTTTACAAGCCTAACCCCCAAGTGTGACACTGTCTAGACATGTTAATCGGGTAATGTGAACTGCATGCTGGGATACTAAGGCAGGTCACTGGTGCACATCTATCTCATACAGTCTATCTACTTTGAAAAGCATCCAGTTCTAAGCCACAGAGCCCCTATCCATGTAACACCCTTCAGTACTGAGATCTGTGATGGTCTGTCTGTCCAGCAATCTCTTCCAATACCATGAATACACAGCAAAGATTCCTCAATTAGATGAGCTGAGATTGGAGGCAAGTCACTGACAGTTTGTGTCAAGACTATCTGCCTGACCAGCAGAATATGTACCTATGTTAGCTCACAGCTGTTTTCTGATCATTCTTCCCTTCCCAGCTCCCTCCCTCTCCAGGTGGATTTCCTGTAGCCCTGCAGGCCCACTCTAATGATCAATTCTCTGCTGGTAGAACCCTATTCACAGGCTAGCAGTCTTACATAGTATTAAGATAAGACTTATTGAGCCATTACTCCAGGCCATTTCCTTATCCAAACACAGCTTACTTAAGAGATTTATTCAGCAGAGAGTGGCCATGTACCAGGCACTATCTTCATACTGCAGACCAATATTCATTCATGGGATAGAACTTCTGTTCATATTGAGAGGAATGGACTGGACCTTTCACAATATACCCTTCCCTATTATGGGGGGAAAAACCCCAATAATTTATGGCAACAATAGCCATCTGTATTTGCTTTGGCAGGGCTAAACTTTATTAAGTTTACCGGGATAAAAACTTTACCGGGATAAAAATTTACTTAATGAAAATGAAAATTCTGTACATAAATTACCAATAAAGCACAATTGAGGTTCAAGAAAGAGTGATAAATTGGTCTATCGGAATGGTCTATACCCTGTGTGGTGTACATGTAAGTGAATACAATAGGTTTTATTTTATAGGACATCAAATACATCATATTGGGCAGCCCCTGGAAAACAGATGACATTTAGGGAGATTACCTCAGGAGAAGGGGGTCAGGATGTAACATAACGGTATTAACAGGATGTTAGCCCTACATAAGTCATAATAGGATATTACAGTATATGACAGTTATATACCAGAATATCTCATCTATGCATATCACAGTGAAATGAGTTTTACACAATGGGTAATAATGAAACTGCACTAGTCATCAAGAGTGCACCTGTGCTATGCTCCCATTCTCAGAACATCAGATTGTTAGATATATCCTCTGACTGCATTAGGGTTAAAACGTAGAGTGCAGCTATGGCTGTCGACCAATCAGCATTGTCCGTTATTAAATAGAGTGGAGTGAGCTCACAGCTAAGCAAGATGTACCATATGCTCTTGTCAAATAATTTAGCATCTAACTTGTTCATTCTTCTATAACTTAGGTATACCGCCTGGATGTAGTTTCCATCTCTCTCGTATGCAGATTAATGCTTCCTAGATTGTCAATCAAAGTCAATAAAGGCTGAATGCATGTGTGTGCCTGTTCTGACATTTTGTCACCATTGTTGAGCAACCTGTAACTATCTGGGTCATCAAAACACGGTAAGACTGACCCTGGGAGTGTGCGTATCCATTTTCAGCCTACTATCGGCAACTACAAGGGGTAATCTTCTGAAATCAACACCACGTGATGTCTTCCGCCAATCAGCTAAATGCTACCGATGTAGCTCAACGTATACCACCATTTTCGAGTCATGTGCTGTTCTACTTCTTCAAAATTACAGATCTACAACACCCCTTGGATGATTCGGAAGTTATTCAAATCTGTATCTTTTGTAAGCGCAGACAATATATGTTTCAGAAATAGTATGAAAAGCCTGTAATGTATCAGATTTCTCGAGTCTGTCAGATGACGACCGAACAGTGTATGGTAAAGTATCGGATATCACTGCGTGATAATGGAGACACACGATTCGCAAGCCATCTGATGGACGGCAAGGTGTATGCAAATGCAATTGGTGAGTTGGCGAACTTACGTTCCACCACTGATTTAATACCATTGAGGTCTAAACACAGTTCATTTGCTCTGTATTCTGTGTCATTCTTCTGTCGGAATCTACATCTTCTCAATGATATGCTGCCTCGGCAAAAGAAATGCTGACGTCAATCCATTTCACCTCAGCTTTTGCTGAATCCTGGAGCGAATTGCTAGGGCTGTATGACCAATCAGAAACAGTGTTTCTTCATGTAATGGTCCAATGGTGGGAGTGTGTGTCATATCAGTGGAGCATACATTAAACTCAGTGTTGTTGGGTAGTGATTTCAATACATCTGACCACTCCACTCTCTGTACTAACATAAATGATGGTGTACAATGAAATAAATAAACTCTGGTAGCTCAACAGCATTAAAACTTCTCACAAATGCTCACAACTGAATGCCACACATTAAATCAATTTCCAACAGACAAACAGATATGTGTATACATGTATGTATAGAGGCATTCTTGTGGAGATTCATTTAGCTCAGGTAATCTACCAATAAAAGGAGAGATAAGGGACCTGGGAGGTGAGGTTGAGTGGCAATATCATCTATAAAGAAGAGATAAGACTAGCATGGTACTTGCCTGATCATGAATCACTATGAGGCACTGGGCTGACACACATTGCTTCAAGTCAAGACATTAAATTATTGATAGTGGGAGCCTCTGGGATTCTACTATCATTAAACTTGCATGAGATGTCCAGGTTCAACTGTGGTTGTAAGATCTGGGGGAGCTCTGGGTGGTCTGGGGAATGTCTGACCTTATAGGGCTCAACAGCTTGATTGGGAGAGATAAGGCATGCAACATAGACCACAAAACAGTCCTGGACATACATTGTACATCACCACTACCATATCGCACCATACCTGGCCTAATATCATGCTAATATCGGCACATCAGATGACCTCCAGTGTTACACAAACTTTGAAAACTGCAACTCAGGAATATAAATTGGAAAAGATCTTATGTAGCCAGAATCTGAACTCCTGGACAACTTTTTGGAAACATAAACATAAGATGGTTAAGTATTGAGAATGAATAGTCGTGGGGTTCCCAGGTGTGAAAAGTAATAGAAACCCACACATGGGGTCCTGCATGTTAAAAGGAATAGGAACCAAACATCGTGATATGATGGAAATAGTGCTGAAAGCGATGTTAAATCATTTTCACTCACTCAAGGACCAGCATATTACCATGTATCCATATGTACAGTGTCATCTTGTCTGTGAACATACCACAATCATAGCCCAGAAAAGAAGCAAAAAACTTTTCTACCTGACCCATGAACAGATGGATAGACACAAAATTTCTTTTCTAATACAAGGACAATCAATGTGCACAAATTGACTGTGCACATCTACTCCCTGCAGGGGGATGTATAAAATGAAAGTAAACACACCAGCTCCGAGTGACAGATGGACAGACTGGCAGAGCAATTAAGAATGGGGCATCTCCCTGTGATTTAAAAATATGCACAATAAGATGATCATGAACAATTAATACATGATCATGCACAATACATGGTCATGCACAATTAATACTTGATCATGCACAATTACCGGTCATGGCAGATACACAGACAGTTACATGAACAATATTGTTTAATGTATACATACAGTTCAATACTGAAAAGAGTCTCTATACACAAATTATGACCCTCATCACATACTATCTTTACTTTCTGAAGGCTATGTACTATACATCCACCATAGTCCTAAACAACATCAGGTTTTCATTGCTCACACACCCATTTACCCATTTTGCGCCAAAAATGTTCCTTGCTGTCTTCCATTGAAACCATCAGAAGAAAGGAGTCTAAAGATTTAATGGAGCCAACAAAGGCATCCATTAACACACCCACCACCCACACTTATTGTATTCTGCCAGACAACAGAGTTTAACATGGAGATCCTAAGTCTATAACTGCCTGTATGTGAGAGCTTCAAAGTCTGTACTGTATTTGTACCATAACAGCAGCAAATACTGAACACATGGCCCATCAGGTCTTCCTTGATTACCCCTCAATACTGCGCTAAATCTTCCATGAAATTCTCTTTCTACACTTACCAAAGAACTTGAATCCTTGGCCTGCCTCCATTGTATAATAGCTTTGAGCAGGCAGGGAGTGATCTCTACTAGCCTGTACTCTGTCCAGGGCTGGAGGGGGTTAGAGAAGACCGCGTGACGACCACTACTGCAGCCATTGTTATCCACAAACTCATTGTGTCCAGTCAAGTGGTTCAGCCATGGATACTCCCGCTACTTCATCAGTTATATCAAATAATCAATCAACCCCCGCGGGTAACGACGCAGCATTACCACATCGAGAAATCCCTTCTCTGTATTATGGAGCAGGAATGGCGTAATATACAGACTCCTCATACAACCACTCCACAGTTAACCTGGTCCATACTGCTGTCTACTGTACTACAGCTAGGAGGTCTGTCCATCTGTCTGTACACATCAATGTTGTCCTAAAGTTAACCAGTTAAAGTTAAGGGTACACACATATCCTGTCCCACTAGAGCCCTTAGAATGGGATAGAAAGGGCGGTCTCCTCCTGACAGCTGTCCGACTGTCTGCCTGCTCTTATTATTACAGAACTGCGGAACACGGGCCATATGCAGCACAAATTATGCCCTCCAAATACAGGATGAAAGGCCTACAAATTATAATCCAGCTTCGCACAATGCAGTCTGTCAGAGTGTGGGTGAATTGAGCTGTACCCCCTTCACTATGGCTCAGTGACCCTTAGCCAACACCAGAACTCTAGACTGTACTATCCTGTTTACAAGCAGGGGATCAGAGGTGTAACTGGCCCAAAAACAATCAGCTTGGATATCAACTCCCAAGTTCAGTGTGAGCCTGGCTGTTTGTGATGATAAAACACCAACCTCACAGCTCAGCCTCTTCCCTGCTGTTCTAAAGGGGCAGCCCATTTGAGAAGAAAATCAATAAGTCACCATTGCTCCCTTCTCCTTGCTTTGTTCACTGTTCAAACGACTTAAAATGCTTGCCAATATCATAAGGACAACTCAGAGAGCGCTTGGGCCCCACATCCCGTCACCCCTTACAGATTCCACATGGACTGTGCCACAGTTGTAACATTCCACTAGATCACATGACCCCTCCAGTGGGAACAGAAATAGCAGTGATAATTATCAATGGGAGGTAGAAATATCTGGAAATGATGTGCACATTGGTGAGGGGGGAGGGGGAGAAGAGATAACATACATAAACCAGAACACAAACAATTTACTCTTATCTCCCATTTCATTATAAGAAACATCCGATATGAGAGGTGGCTAATTTCAAAGATGAAAAGCTAGATTTTTTATACCCCAAATGTGGAATTTGGCATTTTTAAACACCTAGGCCTTTAGTAGTGATAAGAATACAGGCCCACTCTGAGATTTATAATACATCATGTATGCCACATGCAGAGCTTTGATAACACAAAAAAAAAATCTTGCTATCCATTAAAATGGTATGGGATATCAAGCTCTTTGGGTCAATAGTGGTCAAGGTCTTGTCCACACATTTACATGTATCACTGTCACAAGGCCTTTAAGATTAAACAGTTTTTGTGGTGTTAATATTAGACCATATATCCCATATCTACATGTATCAATATATGGTTCATTCAGGCTGTCCCATAATGCATTTGTGCACATCAGTGAACTGCGTCTTGAACATATACCACACACCCTGTTATTACATAAACTGAAGAAAAAAAAGTTTAATTATCCAGGAAATGACAAACATTCCAGTTTTTTGCAGAGTTAATTAAGACTCAAGATAGTGAGATTGGCACACTTGTGCATCATCTCTTCCAAGCTCATGTTGACTGTATCTTATACCTACATTGTACATCAACCAGCACATACATATCAAACATGTTACATTCCTAGGAGATAATCACCATACACTGACATTTCTATCATCAAAAATATTTTACTGATCAAATGGCGATCTAATATTTTGAAGAAATTTTTCAATTATCCAATGACTCCTTGACTTTCCTTTGATCATTCGTTTGTTATATATTCACTACACAAGGCAACCGTGGTGTATTTAAAATTTCACATACATGTATATGGTGTATTTTATATACATAATGGCTCACTGCATTTCCACAGATTAGACCCAAATGAGGCGGGGTTTCACCCTCAATCTCGGATGATTATTGGCTACATGATGCATGATGACAATGTATGCAAAATATCTGAAAGAGATGTTGCACTCTTGTGGCATTTCAAGCACAATATCTTGCGAATAATTCACATACATTGCCCATTGTCATCTTTAACATTATATGTACTTGTATTTGGTGAACCTACTTTACATATACTCGGTGTATGACATTACAAAGACACAGATGAAATGCAGTGCTGTTTAAAATTGTCAGACAGCCATTTCCTTCGCTGATTTCATTGAATACAAACATATCTGAATTGAGAGAATATGTGAATTACATGTGTCTGGTTTAACCATCATATCCAGTTAATCCAGTACAATATGCAGTGTTACGTGAAATGTTATTGACTATGAAACTAGAAGCATTTTGTTTTTAAATTTTATGACTGACATTCTTTTCTATCTGGGAATTTAGGCTGCATTTATCTGTCTGTTGTGAATAATTGAATTCCAAGTGTTTAATCAATCCGACAGTTTACTGAGTACTGTACTGTGAATTCCCTGGAAACACAATCTGCATACGGTAATTCCCCTAATAATTCAATCACAGGAAGTTCACCTTTCAACTCTGTTATTCAAACAAAGAGAAAAGAAACATTCTCATACTTCTTTCAAATTGAAGAAAAGCCATACGATGATTAAATGCGACAATTTGTAGCTGGTGCCATGAAGAATATTTCCATATATAAGCCATTTTTGCTGCACTTCTGGTGATCGAATTATTAGGGGAATACCGTATGTGCAATATCAAAAAAGATTTCACTCCCCCCCCCCTTTCCCCTACTACCACACCAGGCCCTCCATTCACATTCAGACACAATTTAATGGATACTGTTTCTCACAATATATATTTTGTAAACAATGTCCTGTTCCAATCAAAATGACCACCTCAATTTTTTTTTTGGCCTGTAAATACACTTGCACAGAGTGAGTGGATTATTAGAGAATCTACAGTAATGACCATGCCAGTGATCATCTAGGAGAGACGGACACATCATCAACTTCAACCAGCACACATACCTGCCTATTCCCCTAACACCATCTGCCCGTATGTTGTTCTAATACGGAAGAGGAACCCCTGAAGACAGATAGTCATTTGCATACAGAACACCGATAGATAATTACATTCCTATTCCCCTACATACCATTCATCAACTCTGACCACCAGACCCCGCGATCTAATCAACTTGTATTTATGGGACCTGCCGCAAACTTACTATCACAACTGTATGCTTACATGCGCAGGTCAATGTACAATTGATTCTGTCTGCTGTAAGAATGCTGCCCTCTATTAGCCCAGCTCAGATAATGTACTGATCGGTATATAGCGGTATAAGATGACCGAGAGGATTATTATGGTAAATCTTGTTAGGTATTATCCAGACTATATCACTTCATCCAATATACATTTTCTGCCCGAGGTATAATATCATCGAGTTATGAGATAAAGAGATGAGAATATTGGCAACCAGTTTGTGCTGGCAGTAAACCAATGATTGCATCTCACATCTGTAACATATCATAACACTATATAGATGAGCTTTGCATGTGTACTTGTTGACTGGATCTGCTCAACTATTAAATATATACCAACAAAACTATGGGCCATGAGCACCTATCTGGACCAAGTTTAATACTATATTTTTGTTTCTTGCAATATATCCAATGTATCAGGTTTGTTTTGTAAGAAATACAAATGTCAGTCATCAGTTGAAGCGAAACATTTCAGGTCGTTTTGCAATTAGGATCCGAAAAGAATATCTCTGCAAGTGCTATGTGAACTTCGAATGTGATTATCTTCATTTTGAATTGGATAAGCTAAATTAACAAAATATCACAAATTCTTACAAATATGATGAAAGGACTTCTGTAAGAATTGTTACAATATGATAAAAGGACTTCTGTAAGGATTGTTACAATATGATGCAGGACTTCTGTTACAATATGATGAAAGGACTGTTGTAAGGATTGTTAAATTACAAAATATGATGAAAGAACTTCTGTTACAATATGATGAAAGGAATTCTGTAAGGATTTGTACAATATGATGAAAGGACTTTTGTAAGGATTGTTAAAATATGATGCAAGGACTTCTGTAAGGATTGTTACAATATGATGAAAGGAATTCTGTTACAATATGATGAAAGGACTTCTGTAAGGATTTGTACAATATCAGGGTTCATGCATAGAAATTCAGATTGAATTCCATGACTTTCCATGACCTTTTATGGACAAATTCCATGACTTTTCCATGACCTATCAGAAATTCTCATGGATAATGGGGGCATCGAGAAAATCAGTCCACAGCCATGATGAGTGAGAAGAGCATTTTCATGGCATTTCTTTTTACACTGATGCAATTTGAGAAGAGCCTATTCCTCCTAAATGCATGCTGGGAGTTTAAGAGAATTCCAAGACCAAAGTTACCTTCCCTGATGCACACTTGATCGCATTCGTAGACCATACACAACACTCGGCAAATAGAACATTCGCTGGTCCAGGAAATTCATCTTTTCGGTGAAAAAAATCAAGAGAAATATTGACCTGGCCGACATTTTCAAGTTCCTTTTATTTTTTCCATGACCTATCACAAAATTCAATGACCAGACACAAAATTCCATGACTTTCAAGGCCTGGGAAATCAATTTTCAAATTCCATGACTTTCCAGGATTTTCCATGACCGCGGGAACCCTGAATATGCCTATGACGAAAGGACTTTTGTAAGGATTGTTAAAATATGATACAAGGACTTCTGTAAGGATTGTTACAATATGATGAAAGGACTTTTGTAAGAATTTTTACAACAAAATGAAAGGATTTCTGTAAGGATTGTTACAATATGATAAATGGACTTTTATAAGGATTGTTACAACATGATGAACAGACTTCGGTGAGGTTTGTGACAATATGATGATAAGACTTTTGTACTTAAGGATTGTTACAGCATGATGTAAGGACTTTTGTAAGAACTGTTACAATATGATGAAGGACTTCTGTAAGGATTGTTACAATATGACAGACTTTTTTAAAGGATTGTTACAACAGGATGAAAAGACTGTTGCAAGAATTGTTACAATATGATGAAAGGACTGTTGCAAGGATTGTTACAACATGATGAAAGGACTTCTGTAAGGATTGTTACAATATGATGAAAGGGCTGTTGCAAGGATTGTTACAACATGATGAAAGGACTGTTGCAAGGATTGTTACTATATGATGAAAGGGCTTTTGTAAGGATTGTCACAATATGATGAAAGGACTTTTGCAAGGATTGTTACAACATGATGAAAGGACTGTTGCAAGGATTGTTACAATATGATGAAAGGGCTTTCGTAAGGATTGTCACAATGTGATGAAAGGACTTTTGTAAGGATTGTTAAAATATGATACAAGGACTTCTGTACGGATTGTTACAATATGATGAAAGGACTTTTACAACAAAATGAAAGGACTTCTGTAAGGATTGTTACAATATGATAAATGGACTTTTATAAGGATTGTTACAACATGATGAACAGACTTCGGTGAGGTTTGTGACAATATGATGATAGGACTTTTGTACTTAAGGATTGTTACAGCATGATGTAAGGACTTTTGTAAGAATTGTTACAATATGATGAAAGGACTTTTGTAACGACTGTTACAATATGATGAAGGACTTCTGTAACGACTGTTACAATATGACAAAGGCTTTTTAAGGATTGTTACAACATGATGAAAGGACTGTTGCAAGGATTGTTACAACATGATGAAAGGACTGTTGCAAGGATTGTTACAACATGATGAAAGGACTGTTGCAAGGATTGTTACAACATGATGAAAGGACTTTTGTAAGAATTGTTACAATATGATGAAAGGACTTTTGTAAGGACTGTTACAATATGATGAAGGACTTCTGTAAGGACTGTTACAATATGACAAAAGCTTTTTAAGGATTGTTACAACATGATGAAAGGACTGTTGCAAGGATTGTTACAACATGATGAAAGGACTGTTGCAAGGATTGTTACAACATGATGAAAGGACTGTTGCAAGGATTGTTACAACATGATGAAAGGACTGTTGCAAGGATTGTTACAACATGATGAAAGGATTGTTGCAAGGATTGTTACAATATGACGAAAGGACTGTTGCAAGGATTGTTACAATATGCTGAAGGACTTCTGTAAAATTGTTACAATACGATAAAAGGACTTCTGTAAGAATTGTTACAATACAATGAAAGGACTTCTGTAAGAATTGTTACAATATGATGAAATGACTTCTTAAGGATAGTTACAATATGATGAAAGGACTTTTGTAAGAATTGTTACAACATGATGAAAGGACTTCTATAAGGATTGTTACAATACGATGAAAGGACTTTTGTAAGGATTTTTACAACAGGATGAAAGGGCTTTTGTAAGGATTGTCACAATATGATGAAAGCACTTTTGTAAGGGTTGTTAAAACATGATGAAAGGACTTATTTTTACAATATGATGGAAGGACTGTTGTAAAGACTTTTACAATAAGATGAAAGGACTTTTGCAAGGACTGTTACAATAAGATGAAAGGACCTTTGTAAGGATTGTTACAATACAATAGGACTTTTGTAAGGATTGTTATGACGAAATGACTTTTGTAAGGATTGTTACAATATGATGAAATGATATAACGGTATTGTCATATAAATTCATGTGAATATGGGATGAGGTTTCCTGTATGAATCTATTGTTCCGGCCTTTATTAATACTACAAAGCCTCTTGTCTAGACTCATTGTTGTACCCAGACAGACTATTTTTCTCTTTTATTTTGTAACGTTTTACAGAGAAGATGGACCTGAATATCTTTTTTTCATCAAATCTACATCAGAATGAATGAGGCATCAATCTGGTCCTCAGAATGATTCATGAGATACATTGTTCTAAATTGATGAGTAATACACTTTCCTGCTATATTGTTACATAATATGACATTGCCAATGACAGCACACCTGTGTTTGCTAATGTTCATTGAGATTTCAGCACAGGACATTATAGTGGAGGTATGTTCTCAATATACCGATAAATAAATGTGTGTAAACCATGTGTGATATACTGACCTTGCTGTTTCAAAGGTAGGTAGGAAGGTTTAGTAGCAGGGAATGGTGAACCACTCTCCGAGGGACTGACCGGTACCATACCATATGGTGGAACATCCTGCCTGGCCTGCATGTATGTGGTAAAATGGCCATTTGTTTTCAGTTTTGGTCTATTAGGAGACAAGAGTGCTGTATCACTGCTTTGTCGGATGTGGTTTCCATTCTGCCTTCTATACACTGAAAACAGCAAAAGACATTACAATGAATGGATTTTCATATTTTATTACAGAATAGATGACAAGTCTACAGGATACATTCTGATCTCATGTAATGCTAGACTGATGAATATTATATTTTTTATTCAACGTTTTTGCCTTCATTAATTTATTATTTAACATTGTCACTTTTTTGAAGATGTTTCTCAGTTATTCAGCAACAACGTTTCTTTATGAGAGATGCTTCATTGTTCAGCTGTTCCTCAGAATTATACCTATACTTTCAATATTTCTTCCTCAACATCGTTGTTTTTTAGGACATGATTTTCATTTTTTCACCAAAATTGTAACTGTTAAGCAGATTAACATATACATATACATTTCCCTGATTTCTATCACATCTTTTCCCCAAAATTACAAAAAACTTCCATTAATTATTTAACAACAATGCTGTATTTCAATAGAAGCTTTCCTTTGTGCAACATCATATACTCCTTTAACATATTTATATATAATAAAAATATAGCATGATGTATGTGAAGTTGTATGTATTTCATTGTTCAGAATTTCTTTAGAGAGGACTTCAAGGAATAACTTCCTGTAGTTAAGGCTGAAGAAGAGGTTGAACCAAGATCTTGAATCTTCAAATCAAATTCTTAGTAGCTTTTCCCCTGAAGTTGTAGCCCATGCAAACATGAATACATGTACCGATTCAAGTTACCAGTATGGTCCTAAAGTTATCTCCCCTGATACTGCAGGACTGCCTCAAGTCAGGATTCATCATAAAAACTTTAAACACTATATACTGTATATTATAGTGTTTAAAGTTTTAGATACATACATGCAAACTGTTGATGTGGGTCAAACTTTGTGGTTGAGGGAACATAGAGTGATAGATGTATCTATTATACATGTAGGTAGATAGTCTGATCTCTACCCAAGACCAACAGAGATATGTTTGTTATTAAGTTATCATGTGTATGGGTGGTAATTGACTATCAGGAGATTTCATTATGAGTATGGCCGTGGTGACACTTGGTACGAGTTACTGTCAGACTCGGTCTGATAATTGAGAACGAAGGGGACTTCATAGAAAGAAAATACATGTTAGGTGATATTTCTGTAATTAGGGGAAAATGAGGAGATAGAGTTGTGTTGATAAGTATGATTAGGGTATATGGACATGTGTTAATAAGTCTGAACAGGGTAGATTGTTTAATATTATGTGTGAATTATAGTGTCTATGTGACACTGATAAGAGTGATCATGTACATGTATAGGATGAGTTGAGGGACATCGGTTGCACAGCAGGAGCATTGTCCATCACAGTGAGTATGATGGAATGACCATGCAAAGTACATCAATCCATCCATGTACCCTGTATTGTGCAGCACAATACATGCCTCATTGAAAATATAGGAGGAAATTTGGAGAAATATAGGAATTTTCTTAATAAAATATAGGAAAATATAGGAAATAAATGAATGTGAGACAGGTCACTACTACATGTGCATTGTATGTTCCAAAATTGGTAGTTTTCCGATGTTCAATCAAATTATTTCCACTGAATGCCATCATAGTGGTGGTGATTGAGGAGACCCATTCTGTTGCTTGGTTCAACAAAGAGAGATTTATGTTTCCATATTGCGGAGCTAAGCAAGGCAAAAACAAATTTCTGAAATGTGTTTCCTAATTTGACTCATTTCAGAGCATTGGTGACAGTTTTCATGAGCAAAAAGGAAATATAGGAGGTGTTCAGGAAAATATAGGAATGACTCAGAAATATAGGAACATATAGAAGGCACTAGCAGGTCTGCAATAGCTTCATGGTCAGTTTATAAAAGTTCAGGAAAGTCTGTCACTTACAGTTAACCATTTTGAATAGAGTTGAAATTATGAATCTATATCTGGGGAAGGGTGAGTGAGGGGGAAGGAGGGGGAGGTGGCACCAACTGAGGACATCGCCCAACCCCCGCCTCCTTCAAACTGAAACACTTGTCCCTCTTGTAACACTAATGTCGGGGTATAAAATATTGAATGCACAGTCACAATATATACAGTGGGTCTCCATAACAGCATCATACATATTAGTATTACAGCTATATACTGGAGGACATAAGTGGCAGTGATACACTGACGGACAAGTCTACACGCCAAATCTACAGTTTCTGTTCACAGATGATGAAAAATAAACCTCCTATCATCAAGTATAGCTTTTGTCAGCTATCATCAAGTTAAACTATGGTGAACTTACTATCATTAGAATAATCATCAAGTTAATCTATATGGTGAACTTACTGCAATTAGCTATCCTCAAGTTGAACTATGGTGAACTTACTACAATTAGCTATCCTCAAGTTGAACTATGGTGAACTTACTGCAATTAGCTATCATCAAGTTGAACTAAGGTGAACTTACTATCATTAGCTAGCACCATCAAGTTGAACTATGGTGAACTTACTACAATTAGTTATCATCAAGTTGAACTATGGTGAACTTACTACAATTAGCTATCATCAAGTTGAACTATGGTGAACTTACTATCATTAGCTAGTATCATCAAGTTGAACTATGGTGAACTTACTATCATTAGCTAGTATCATCAAGTTGAACTATGGTGAACTTACTATCATTAGCTAGTATCATCAAGTTGAACTATGGTGAACTTACTATCATTAGCTAGTATCATCAAGTTGAACTATGGTGAACTTGCTATCATTAGCTAGTATCATCAAGTTGAACTATGGTGAACTTGCTATCATTAGCTAGTATCAGCAAGTTGAACTATGGTGAACTTACTATCATTAGATAGTATCATCAAGTTGAACTATGGTGAACCTACTATCATTAGCTAGTATCATGAAGTTGAACTATGGTGAACTTACTATCATTAGCTAGTATCATCAAGTTGAACTATGGTGAACTTACTACAATTAGTTATCATCAAGTTGAACTATGGTGAACTTACTACAATTAGCTATCATCAAGTTGAACTATGGTGAACTTACTATCATTAGCTAGTATCATCAAGTTGAACTATGGTGAACTTACTATCATTAGCTAGTATCATCAAGTTGAACTATGGTGAACTTACTATCATTATCTAGTATCATCAAGTTGAACTATGGTGAACTTACTATCATTAGCTAGCACCATCAAGTTGAACTACGGCGAACTTACTACAATTAGTTATCAAGTTGAACTATGGTGAACTTACTACAATTAGCTATCATCAAGTTGAACTATGGTGAACTTACTATCATTAGCTAGTATCATCAAGTTGAACTATGGTGAACTTACTATCATTAGATAGTATCATGAAGTTGAACTATGGTGAACTTACTATCATTAGCTAGTATCATCAAGTTGAACTATGGTGAACTTACTATCATTAGCTAGTATCATCAAGTTGAACTATGGTGAACTTGCTATCATTAGCTAGTATCATCAAGTTGAACTATGGTGAACTTGCTATCATTAGCTAGTATCAGCAAGTTGAACTATGGTGAACTTACTATCATTAGCTAGTATCATCAAGTTGAACTATGGTGAACTTGCTATCATTAGATAGTATCATCAAGTTGAACTATGGTGAACCTACTATCATTAGCTAGTATCATGAAGTTGAACTATGGTGAACTTACTATCATTAGCTAGTATCATCAAGCTGAACTATGGTGAACTCACTATCACTAGATAGTATCATCAAGTTGAACTATGGTGAACTCACTATCATTAGATAGTATCATCAAGTTGAACTATGGTGAACTTACCATCATTAGCTAGTATCATCAAGTTGAACTATGGTGAACTTACTATCATTAGCTAGTATCATCAAGTTGAACTATGGTGAACTTACTATCATTAGCTAGTATCATCAAGTTGAACTATGGTGAACTTACTATCATTAGCTAGTATCATCAAGTTGAACTATGGTGAACTTACTATCATTAGCTAGTATCATCAAGTTGAACTATGGTGAACTTACTATCATTAGCTAGTATCATCAAGTTGAACTTACTATCATTAGCTAGTATCATCAAGTTGAACTATGGTGAACTTACTATCATTAGCTAGTATCATCAAGTTGAACTATGGTGAACTTATTATCATTAGCTAGTATCATCAAGTTGAACTATGGTGAACTTGCTATCATTAGCTAGTATCATCAAGTTGAACTATGGTGAACTTACTATCATTAGCTAGTATCATCAAGTTGAACTATGGTGAACTTACTATAATTATCTAGTATCATCAAGTTGAACTATGGTGAACTTACTATCATTAGCTAGTATCATCAAGTTGAACTATGGTGAACTTACTATCATTAGCTAGTATCATCAAGTTGAACTACGGTGAACTTACTATCATTAGCTAGTATCATCAAGTTGAACTATGATGAACTTACTATCATTAGCTATCATCAAGTTGAACTATGGTGAACTTACTATCATTAGCTATCATCAAGTTAAACTATGGTGAACTTACTATCATTTTCGCAGAGTGGACATTCATCAGAGGTGAACATACATGTATAACATCTCTCATGGCCGCATGTGTCGATTAGGCGACGTTTCTTCCCCTTGTCAAAGGGTTTATGACAGACAGGACAGAGGTCACCCACTGTATGCTGGGGGTCCATGGTTCTTATAGTATGGATGGCATCCACATCTGGAATAAACAGAAGAACGAACACCTTAAAAGCTGTGTCAGGATGAGCAACTGCAGTCAAAAATATGTGATGTTTAGTAAACACAAATTTAAAAAAAAAAATGCAGTATTTTCATTGGCTTGTTGATCAAAATTGAAGGAACAACTAGCCAATCACTGAGTTTGAATCCTCATAAAAACTGCACAGGCTGATATGCTTCCAACTATCCAGTCAATTGTTGAACACCCATCAAAGTCTGAAATAAAGAGCCACATGGAATTGTTGGCAGAGGACAACAAATAAGCCTGATTAATACCTCAGAGAAGTACACAAGGGACATCAATTTGCAGACTAAACCCATAATAAATAGTTCCATTAGATGAAATAGCAAGCATCGATCAGATCCATTTCATGTAATATGTTAGAGCTAATGCACAGATCAATTTTACAATGTATCCACAATAAAACATGGTCCATTCACTACGCTCCTATATTGTGGAAAGATCCATTTACAAAGTTCTATTTGTCATTAATGTTACATGTAGCAGATTCATTTCTACAGAGGTGTCCAATTACATGAGTGCATCTATCCATATCACACATATGACATGAAGACTATGGTGAGATGTCTAATAATTCAATCACATTGGGAATGTCTTTCAACTCATTTAAGCCTTTGTATGGACAGTTCCCAACTGGTAACAATACAGTCTTGAACATGAAGTGAGCTATGATATACCTATCATCATCTGCATTAATCCAAAGATGATACTCAGAGCTTTCAAACAAGCAGTCCTTGCGTTTGGAGGCGAGCGATCGCTCTCGCGCACCATCGCTCACCTAAATCATATCCAAGGTACACTGTTTTTCGCGCACCTAGATTCAGCAAATTAAATATAGAAATAAGTAGGCCGTGTCTGCTAACGGCATTATTATTAAATGAACGGACAGTTGGTGTTAATTTTGCTAACTCTTCCACACTGAAAATCACTGTGAGAATAAACCAAAACGTCTTTAATATATTCTAACTCCAGCCCGGCCATAATTTCCTCGCTTGTTTGACAATCGGTAGTCTCCTGCACAGGCTATTCCCAGCATGGGATAGTGCAACATTTGCCACGTGTGCGGAGAGCTGACAACAATGGCGGTAACTGCAAATAATCTTCCTTGAACAAGTTGAAGCACGAGACGAAGTTTTCTAGGAAAGGTAGATGATTTACACATCATTATCAGCACACAGAGCCCGTAGTCAGTAGGATGTCAATACTCTTGGGCAATATTGAACTCGGACATGTCTGATCATTCGCCAACCATTCTTCTTGTTCACCTAAATACTATCGGATGATTATTTTCGAGAACCTCCACGGACACTGTTATTCGCGCATATACTATGCAATGACGATTGGTTCCGACTATTATATGCAGAACTGTGGCTCTGATATTGAGAATAGAATCGAGTCTGTATTGAGAATAGAATCGAGTAACTTTTCTCTTCGTTTACTTTATTTTATTACATTACATGTCTAACAACTATAAATGTGGCAACTGTTTCAGCCTCTGACAATTTGAGATATTCCTCATGTGAATGGCAACCATTTCTCGTTTTTTTTAATAATGACACAACAGTTCAAGCCCCTAATGAGCTTGAATTAAATGCTCAATCTAGCAGTAAGTTCACTGTTGAAATTCTTCATAAATTTTGGTATCACTTGTTTAAATTAAAATAGAATAATTTATTTTCATTAATTTTTCGTTTGAAAATAAATGGACGTATTTAATCAGAAATATAATATGGTAGGTTAAAAAATTAAAACAAAATCACTCCCCTCACGAAATTTGGGAGAACGATTTTCAGCTCTCCTATCAGCTCTCCTCGGTTAATTTAGGTACACTTTTTATAGCTCACCATCTTTTTACAAAAGACAAGGACTGAACAAGATGTATACATGTATGTAATATGATGAAAATATTTGTCTAGAAGTTTCTTATTCTGGCATGCCAATGACAGGTAATCGTGGAACTTGTTTTCTATCAGTACAATTGTACAGTACAATTGTACTGATACAGTAGAGAGAGGATTAAACAAAAAAACTTAGACTGTAGGTTATTTTCATTAGCCAACACCTTGTAGAGTAACCCAATCAACACGTATGTCCTCATGCTCAAAAAGTTTAGCCAAAGAAGGCACGAAACATCATTGCCCATCATCACTACTTTAAAATTGACAATTCCACAATAATAGGTCTTACAGTGGCTCTGATCTGTAAACAGAGTAATTCAACAAAAGGCTTGTTTCTCGACCTCAGCACAACGTCACATGGGCAATTATGACATCCTTAGTCACCTCCTCTGAATAGATTCCAATTATGGGATGTCCATATTGTGTGCGCAGTTTTGAAGAATAAGATAAAATATTTTTGAAATTGGCTTCTAAATCATGCTAAATTTACGAGATCAAATTATTACAGATCTTGCCAAACATGTAAATCGAGTTATAAACAACACAGAAGTCGAAAAGTATGTACATACATACATACATGTATGTATATACACTGCAGATGTGAAACCCAGAGATATGCCTACTACGACCAAAATGTATAGATGTACTTTACTATTGGGAAACGCCTGTCCATTCATAAACATAATAACTATAGATTACATGTAATGGGGCCAACAATATATTACATAATGCTCTCAAGGCGTGGGTGTATCTGAATGCATTGCACTGCATTGTTGGTGTAAAGGAGTGGTCAAGTGTGCAACAAGGCGTGGGAGAGTAGAAAGTTTACGGAAATTACATACGGCCAGTCCCTGAGTTGAATCTCTCTAGATCTATGGAGTTGCCTAGATATATCCACAGTTTGATGATTATAGAAAAAAAGTTAGGTTGTTCTGAGAGATTTTACAAATGGTTACTTTCTTATCATCCATACCTCAGTATTGACATAAAATAAACTGAAAATAGGCATTGAAATGACGTCATCAGAAGTATCAGTTTGACTTTGTGGTCATACTTTTTATATAGAATGGGTGCTGCCTTGATCATGCTGCCCAAGGCCAAAACTTGATGTGCATTTCTTCAGCGAGTTGATTCAAATTTCATTAATGTTTTCATAATTGAAGATGGAGACATTGTGCCGGAATTGACTGCAAGGATTCTTCGGATTGTTTGAAGAACTGAGGAGATCATTTTTATAATTTAAGTTAAGCATGCATTCATCCCTCATAACTTTTAGTAGTCTTAGTAATAAACACATACAAAGTTTTGTCTACAGAGTTGGAAACTGTACATTTATAGACTTTGTTTCACATTCTGTTTCATAAATTCAACATCAGAAGTATTCAACTCATAGCCGAAATTGGGGAAAACAGCAAAAATATTACACCATTTCACCTTCAAAAATGGCCGCCGCCTGACAGAATCTTGTCACAATTTCAAACACCTTTGACTCTTCCATAAATTCAATGATGACAAGTTATACGCTGTTTTATATCGTATCGTATTTGATTTGTGGAGAACTTAATTGTGCTTTAATTTGTTTACATGGAAACACTTTATTTAAAAATCACCTGCTGTGCCTACAGAAAAGACCCAGACAGAATAATTGAAGTGAATGCTGTACTAAATTATTTGAGACTTTCACAAATTATGCATTAATATTCTAAATTTATATTCCCTTCTTGTGTTAGTAATACCTCATGTATTATACATGTGCATGCAAATATAACACAAAAATGCAATATATATATATATATATATAGAAAATAAAATAAAATAAAATGACACTGACAGCTGGAATTCGTCGTTACCGGTTTCACCACATCATCGGTGGCTCATCAGACGTTTAATGACTTTGAATTTAACGTTCATACGATATATTCCAAATTTACAGCGCTACGTCATACACTGACGTCATATCGAATAGAATATTTTTCCAACGTTGAGCCATGACGCGTTATTTATCTATATATATATATATATATATATAAGTTTTTCATGTACATGTACCTGTAACCATATGGGGCCTACCATACTATTCATTCTGTATTACACAAATTCTAGGTGTCCACTGACATACATGTATATTGTAATATGAAGACTCTTCTACACAATCTGTAATCATACCTACCATTAACTTGGAATACAATTACTATTGTCTGTTCACAGTCTCTCAGTTTTAAGGAAATTCATCACTCTCACTCTCGTATTTGCCAATGCAATGGGTAATGGGTAATGGGTAATGGGTTGGGGAAAATAGCTTCATGGCAAATGTATTTTACATGTAATCTTCATGTAATCAGTCGTTAAATAAACGTTCTGGAGTGCTCCTGGCGAAAATGTTTACTCTCATCTAACTCATGTAAACCAAATCCAGGCGAGTGATCCACTGCTCCCACAGATTTGACAAACACGAGACAATGTGGTCATGAACAGAACTTTGACAATAACTTCCCCCTCTCCCCCACCTTTCCCAACATTAATAAAGTTCAAAGGTGTGCCAAGAAATACCCCTCTCACCTATACAATGTTATAAGATCAAACCAAACAAGGGTAACATTTCATCATCATCGAGAATACCTGTTCACCATCCATGATGACCTCCCCCCCTTCTGAACAGTAGAACTATGTCGCATAATCCAAATTCCAACTGTGCCACGGTAGAGAACTTTTTTACCTGTAAATATTTGGTCCTCCCAAACTCGACTGGCATTCCTTAAGGACGTGTGCTCCCTCGACGATGAGAATTACATCAAGTACGAATATCCAATATGGAGGTTTAAAGAATGTTGTTCACAGCTACACAACTTTTCACGTTTACCCGGACCAGTAGGGATTGCTTCAAGTATACAGGAAACGAGCATTTACCTGGCTGAGCCATACAGTCAGTCAGTCAGCCAGCCATGTCCGCGCACTGAACGATTCATTCATACCTGTGCTGACATATACCTGGCCATGCCACAAAGTAATTGACTAAGTTAAACCTCACAGTTAAACTGGAGGACCCCTGGCAATATACTCCCTGAATAGACCAAATTACACAGCAGCACCTTGAATGAGCTTTATCAGATCGTCACATCATAAAAGGCCAGAGAGGCTCCACACGGGTGGCTACTATTTACACGGCTTTCAACTTACCTGCTTCTCAATTGGCCGGTTCTTTTTAAATCATCTAATACAGTGTGAATGTTTTCCACATACATGCACATTCAGAGGGACATTGAAATTACTTGTGTAATAAACTGCACCCATTATACACAGGAGCTGGGAACCTGGTGAAACACACTGGCACTTAAGCTATGTGTTTTCTTTCTCCTGAACATATAGAAGTGAAAAATCAAGACTACTTATAGCACTTACCTAAAATTATCATTGTGTCTGGTCTAAGTTTTAAGTATAAGAATTTTATGTTTGTATTTCATATGGGATTATAATTATTTGATATACATGTAGTGATTTATTTGCAGTATGCCACACTCAACACCAAATTTTACAAATGTGAAATGATCTTCAGTTTTTTCATTTTTCCCTCATTTCGTCAATAATCAGATAAAACATAACATGAAATGATTTTTGAGAAAGAAACAATAAATTATATAATGAAATCAGATAACTTTGAAGAAGAACCAATAAGGTTTGCAATGATATAGGATAAACTCCACTGTTTGGTTTTACATGTACCGTACATGGTACAGAGTAATTAGTTTCACCAAGTATTGTCAGGGGTTTACTGACACTGTACAGACAAGATAAGAGTAAAGCTTCATGTCAAGTCAATCAAAGTGTAATCACAAACTCTTACATAGAAATATTAAGTGGTCAATGAGTGGTTACTTAACACCTGTTACAATAGGTCCCCAGAATAGTACTCTCAGTGGACACATTAAACACTACTTAATATACACCCCCACAAATGAACCAACAGTGAGCCCATTCTCTACTCAGCAAAGTACACTATATAGTAAATTGTGACATACTGGTATATAAAATCAATCACTTACAGTACACAATTATTGAATGCGATTTCTAACAATATGTGAACAAATAAATTGACAGATCTGGCAATCAGGATATGATAAAGGAATAAAAAATATTATTTACCTGTACTTCTTCTGGATCATGTTATTAAATTGTGTCATTTTGGTCCATTTATCGCATGGTTGGAAGAGGATATTTATGAATTTACTACCAGGCGCATTTCTAGCTGGTTACTGCATGGTTAACTGCCTGGTTGCATGAGCGACATTTAAAAAATGCATGGATGTAATTAAGCTACTTCCCGACAAAAGGACAAAGAAAAGGAAAACATCAGATAACAGGTCAAACTAATTGGCATCCTCTACATTAACTTCTACATGAACACGATCATATATTGTACCATTGGCAAAGAGTGGGACCCACATTAATGCCATGTACATGAACAACAGACATATTACAACATTTCAGACAGGCTATGAACAGGCCTTGCGAACTCCTGCACACATGCACCTCAGTTCCTTGTCCATCCATCTATTTCTCATCCTCACGTACAAGTGTATCGATCAATCTTTTAGGATCGATACACTGACTTGGTAGTTACCCATACTAGTTCTGGATATAAATAGGTCAATAGGGGTTTCCGCTAAATCAAGCCAATCAGTTAATGTGCTAAGCTAGCAGATTATCCCAATCGCGGCGAGGTAGGAGATGTGACAGGTTTGGATTTCATCGAGGGCCAAACGCTTTAATGTCGAGAGGAAATTAACATCGGAGGTCAAAGCAAAAACCGTAGGCTTGGAATACCGACATGCTAATTCAAAACAAGCGTGGGGGATGAAATGTACAAGATTGTATAATAGAGGCATCGACTCATTCGAATCAAGAAAAATGTCCACGAAAACCCTCTGCGAGGATTTAGGATTCCCCTAGACTTGTGAAGATGTCTATTTCTGTGTGCTCGGGACAATTCTGTGTGCATGGACCAGAAATCCTGGTACTCACACCATAAATCCTTCGACTCTTGTCATAGTCCTCACAAAGATGCATACGCTTGGATAAATTTTCACCAATATCCAGGGACTTTCTGTGTCCGCTGAACTCGAAATGTTGTTGACAGAAATAGCCAGAGACTTTGGGTTGAATGGTGATGGCCAAGAAGAGAGTCTGTTCTTACTTCATCAAGAAGCGTTGGTATTGCGTCACATGAATGCCCCATTGCATTCGTGATCGCTCGGTGGAATTTGGCTGGAATGACTTTAAGGGAAAACAGGTGTGACTCCATGGAACTTTGTCTGTGGCCATGGGATACTTGATGAGTGCAAGAATTATTGGCTGGTGTGCATGCCAGGATTTGGTATCCAAGCTCATGGCATTGCATCTGATCCACACAGAATTACAGGTGAATGGAGAAGAAACTGAGATGCATGCATGGGGGAGTTCGCTATAGGCCTGATAATGTGAGCACAAATATGCTATTCTGTTGGTGATTCTGCTTTGCCTTTTATGTCATGTTCCTTCTTAATGTAATGGGAGGCCATTCTCCAATTGTCAGAGTCTGTAACCTACTGAACTGTCCGTGTAACACCCTCTGACAGCACTTGGCTGAAAAACAGAGAATGGGGACCATTATCCCATTGTCAGGGTGTGTAACCTCATGAACTGTCAAGAGTTTGTAACCTCATGAACTGTCTATGTAAGACCCTCCGACTGAATTGGGCTGAAAAACATGGCAGGGAGACAATTCTCCCATTGTCAGAGTTTGCAACCTCATGGACTGTCCATGTAAGACCCTCCGACTGCACTGGGCCGAAAAACATGGCAGGAAGGCCATTCTCCCATTGTTGAGGTGTGTAACCTCATGAACTGTCCATGTATGACCCTCCGACTGCATTGGGCCGAAAAACAGAGAATGGGGGGTCATTCTCTCATTGTCAGAGTTTGTAACCTCATGAACTGTCCATAAGACCCTCCGACTGCATTGAGCTGAAAAACATGGAAGGGAGGCCATTCTCCCATTATCATACTTTCACTTCCTGAATTGTCCGTGTAACACTATCTGGCTGCATTGGACTGAAAAATATGGCACGAAGGTGTATTCAGTCTATCGATTTTGATCAATACAGGAAGTACAAATGTATGTATCTGCATATGAGAGAGATGGAAACTGCATCCAGTAAATCTTATAGTAGGACAATGCTAGATGCTTAACTATTTGAAAAGTGCATGTGTTACAATGTCAAGTTTATCTGTGACATCCTGTACCAACCGATGATGCTGAATGGCTGAGAGCCATGCACATAAAACCTGCTTGCCACATTTTAACCCCAATGCAGGCCTTATTTTTTCAAAATCTGGCGTGAACGATTTACCGTTCGCGTGATTTTTAGCGTACGTAACCGATCGTTCGGTTACGCACCAACCTCGTTGCGTAACCGATCGGTTACGTGAAAGGTTACGTAAATTTTCAAAACAATTTGGAGCCACGTGTGGAAAAATCAAACCAGACACGGCTTACTCCAAATAAAACGTATTATTTCATTAATTATTTCACGTGAGTTCGGTGTTTATTACTAAAAAATACGCTTAGTTATGTGAAGATCGTCTACAAATGTAAAACAGAGCGTCATTTATTCAGAAAAGTTTGTTGAAACGCGTAAAACGCACCTTGTTTACAAGCTTCTGCAACGAAATCCCGGAAGCCCCTCCCCACGTTAAAGATATCAAATTGAAGGGCAACAACTCTGCTTTCATTTCAACACAACCTTATTTCAGGTCAATAGTAAAAATGCGTCGATTTTATTGGGTGAAAATGGTCATGTGTTTCGAATCCTTCTCATTCAACCCCAATAAACCCGCGAAAATGCTGGTCACCTGACGTAACCCGACTTCCTGATTGGTCAAACTGCCCCAACTGCTCATTAACATAAAATATCGTTAAATGTCGTTTGGTTTTGCTGAGGTAAGCCACACGTCGCGTAAACAAAAGGATTTTTACCGATTCACTTGGAATTTTTAATAAATATTCAATATTCGTTATGCTACGAGTAACCAGGAATACATACCGTGACATCTATAAGAATTCAGACGAGTTATTTAGTCGAGATGAAGCAAAACAGACCGTCTATCGGCATCGGTAGTATTCTGAACGTGATAAAATTCCAGTGCTGACGTGAGTTTTACGGTACATTATTTTTGCCGAAATGCGATTCCTAAATATTTCTAAAGCTGTAAAATGCCAAATATGTTCTGAATGTATGTTCAGGGTTTCAAAATGATTTATTGTGCATCAAATAACATCCATTATTTCAATTTATTGGTCAATTCCAACGACCAGACAGTCTCCACTTCTCGGCAAATAGTTTCAGTGCCGACCTATTTCCATCTGGGCATGCGTAATTGTCTGGCCAGTGAAAACGAAACCACTCCGACACAAACAATTTAACTAGGCCATAAGCAATTCATGATTTATCAAACAACCACGGCCATGTAAATTAGCCTGCCAGTCGACAAAAGGAGAAAGAGAAAGTGGACGGTATACGCGGAAATATCGCTGTCGCCACTTTTTATTTTATTTTCACTTTGTGCAGACAGACAATGCCGACTTGTGACTTGCTGGCAGATAAAATTCGCCCCACGTGAACGGTGACCGTTCGCGTAAAATATGATTTGCGTAACCTTCACGTAACCTGAACGAGCGTTCGCGTCAAAAAATAAGGCCTGCCAATGCAATCAAAGGGTATATCTGGCAGTAGGAGGTATATACAATCTGATGCCTTGAGAATGTGAGAGGCTGGCACAATAAGGCCAGAAGAAAATCGGTGGATTGGTTACATAACCAGGCCATAATTGACAAACAGGAAGTAGCAATCGCACAATCTGATACAACAATTGGTATTATACATTGCAACTATGCAGAGTTAATGCTACAATCAAATATATACGGCAGAACTCACCGATTTTTCAACTGATTAATTAGGTTTAAGAATACTCATGGAGACACACACAAAAGATAGTCTAATACATGTACTCACAGTCCAATATTGTACCCTACAGAACTGAGAATTACCATAGCACTTCAAGTGACCTCTGACTATCTATCAGTTATGTATCCATACTCAATCTAACACTTCACCTATTATCCCTCTGTACTCAGTTGTAACAATTTATCCTACATGTATCTCTTATCTATCATCCATACTCAATCTAACACTTTACACGATTTCTTATCCATCCATATCTATCTATAATTCACTGTACTTGTTTTCTATTTATACTAGTACCTATTACATGTATCTAGCCATGTCATCTTACACTTCACCATAACACCCCACACTGTCCTTCCTGTCTATCCAACATTTACTTCATCTTATACTTAATCAATCCATACTCAGTCTACCACTTCACCCCACTTAATTAATCCATACGCAGTCTAACTTCATCCTAACCAATTAATCCATACTCAGTCCAACACTTCATCCTACTTAATCAATCCATACTCATTCTAAAACTCCATCCTACTTAATCAATCCATACTCAGTCTAACACTTCATCCTACTTCCAAGCCTGATACTCAGGTCTGTTATTATCCATACACATCCATAACACTTTGACTATACTGTGAAACCTGTGAATACAGACACCTGGACAAACTGACCAACTGATAAATACAGTCAAGGAAACAGTTCTACCATACTTGAATGAGTTGGAATAAGGGTTACCCGCAAGCATCTTCCCTCCGAGATTGTTGCTCTGTGGGAAGCTGTGCACAGAGCTAGCCACAAAGGTGGCATGCGGAGCTCCTCATGGAGCAATTGCCCCTGAGCACAGAGCTTGTGATTAACTGTTGTCCGTTGTCACTTCTGCTGTCTGAGCTTCACTAAATTTCCAAGCGAAATTTTAATGGTATCACAAGGAAATGGCGAATGAATTATACAGCCGGAGTCACAATAGACAATCATGAATGGTATTGGTACGTGGAAGCAATTTACGTGTGTAATCCTATTCCCATATGTCAACTAATTTATCTTTTCAGTCACTGACTACGTGCTGTGGAAAAGTCATGTACATGTATCACTCTGACTGCAATCTCGGTCAATTTGTTGAAACGCTCAAGTATATAAACTAAAATGTGGTCTAAAACAGATAAAGAAACCAACACAAAACAAAGGCATTTAAACCCAATCTTTAATTATACTTACATTTTTTCACCGTGCACAAGTCGACTATGATTGAGTTGTACAGTATTGGTTGATGGCACGTCATTATAATTACATAACCGTTTTGCGAAACCAATTGGTTACATAAAAATTTACATCATAACCGATCAATGGGTTACATAAGCCAAAATTACAGTAACTGATTTTTCGCTAACATCAACGAACCAATTTTCGAGGCCTGTAAATACTGACATATACCTTGGGTCCCAATACTTAAATTTAAGGTATTTTTAACCGTGATAACCCAGAAACCTGTCAAATCCAACACTATGATCTGGTCCCAAGCATGGTTGGTTTACTAGGTTTCGTTGTACCTACTAGATTTTGACTTCTTCACTTTACCTGTATGTCCCAGTATAGTCTCACTTGCATATAATAAACAATTCAAGTTCAGTGTCCTTGACTGGTCCAGACTGGTCCTTAATAATCCAGTTGTCTCACAAACAGTTGAGCTAGTCCTAGGACCAGCTAGCCAGTCCCACCTTGTCCTCAGATGTCCTAACGAATCCTATATATCTATATGAATACAGCACTATGTCTATATGTATGTACACCACACCAAAGCTGCCTTCCCATTTGTTCATACACCCAGTGTTACATTCACGCATATTAAACAGCTCTCTCTATATAACCTGGGGACAGACAAACTGAATATAAATGTCCTAAATTTACATTGTTAAACACACAAAGTATTCGGTTGGGAGTTCTTGTTGAATGTCCCTTAGTTAACATACATGTACATATGTACTGACACAGATACAAATACAGGTGTGAATGTATTCACACATACAGATGATTACTGGAACGTATTATGTTTAATACATTTACCACACCATCTCAATTCTAAAATGTGACCAGAATATTTTCGACTTGCCAGGCCAGTTCTACGATGCAGAAACAGTGGCTTGCTTGTATTAAAGGGGAATCCAAATGGAAAATCAAAATTACAGAAAGACAATGAAAGAGAGTAATGTGATTTTTATCTTCATTTTGAGAGTATTCCCACCAGGTTGCCTAGAATTGCACTTCAAAGAGTTTTGGGTTTGGTATAAGAGAGAGAGAGAATTAAGGTTTGCTGTCGTGTTCATGGGTTTGGTATAAACTTCGTACATGTATGCGAAAGTGCTTTGATAAGGTTGTGCAAGTGACCTAGAGATAATTGCATGGGAGGGGGGCATTCGGATTATTGCCCCCCCCCCCCCCCTCCTCTCAAGGTAGTTTCACTCATATTGTGACAGTCAGTTTGGTTGGTGAAGGAAGCCGGAGTACCATACCCGGAGAGAACCACCGCCAAGTAATGGACAAACTTTTACACATGGACCAGCTGGGCTCGAACCCGTGCCAGTTCACCGGTGTGAGGCTAGATCACCAGTGAAGCACCTTAACTCACCCTGCCACCGAGGGCCCGATAATTGCACAGACAAATAATACATAGATACCTTTCTAAAATACTTTAAGGTTCTGATCTTTTTTTTAATGCACTCCATTAATACTGTGTTTACAGGTGATTGGACATTACTGTCAGGACATGGACCAATAGTTCCAGAGGTATAGTTACCATAGCAACTGGTAACCACGCACTGCATTTCAGATACTTTAATAGTTCATTTTTTACAATGAATATGAATCCCTTAGATTTACTGCATATTTAGTTTGAAATTTCATACCCGATAAAATCGTAAATAAGCCCTTGGTAATCTTTTGCTACATGTATGATTACCATATTTCTAAATATGATGGGAATTTCCCCACAAGACAAACTTTCATGGTGTGTATAATGCTATAATTTACAAATCTCAAGCAGATGGGTCTGGAGATATTCCAACAAAAAGGTGAGACATTAACTAGGGTTCATTTGTGTCATTACAACTCATTTTCATAAAATTCATAAATTACAAATTTTGTAGTTTAAACCACAATATCTCTGCAGTCATCTGGAGTATTTTACATAGTCAGAACAGGATGAATTTTTAGCATTTTCTTCCCTCGACACCATCGACCATTGGGAGTTCCCCTTTAACTGCAGCTACAATGTGATGAGCTGCCAGAGTTTTTAACACAGATAAAATCCTGTTGTGCACATAAAAAACAGGCAAGGCTATTAAAGTGGAAACATTCTCCAGGGTTGGAGGGGTGGGGGGGGGGGGGGTTGAATTGCTTTATTAGATATAGGTGAAGCATGATGTTAGCTCCCAGTCTACTTGAGGGTTCGGGTGAGGTTTAATTTAGGATAAAGTCAATAAGTATAGAATTAGGCAAGCTCACAGAACATAAGCGGGTATTGGGTTGGGCGAGAATTTCCAAAATTGTTGCTTTACTTCTGGACAGGCACACCAACAAACATCATTTAGATGCTTACATCGATTTTTCACAGCAAAAGTTGTGTGGTTGATATAAAGTATACAATAATGAAATTTTGTAAGAAACGCTCAAAAGAGTTCTCAATCTGCAATCAGAATGCCAGATATTCACATAGATAGGATGTTTTTTGTTGTCCTCTGTATGTACTACAATGATGGATCATGACAATTCTGTCATTTCAGAATTCAAACGAGAATATTTATATAAGACAGATGGCAGTGTTGTCTTCTCCACTGGTATTTTTAACAGAGAATCTAGGTCACACAGGTATTGTACATGTACCTTGTTCAAGTCAGGATTTTCATATCGCTCCAAAACAGATTGAAACAGCTGCCGAGAAATCAGACCAGCAGAAACAGTCTCATCGATTCAATCAGAGAATTATATCCTCTATCATTTGTCCCGGTGGTCAGACAGAGATATTAAATAAAAGCAGAATTAAAGGAGACATCATTGCACAAGCGAGATCAATAAGAATATTACTGGCTATTAACCACTCATACATGCATGTACAATCCCCTTTAAATCTCCCTCCAGAGGTATTACCTTCAAAAGAAATAGCCCCGCAGTTCAAGATCATACACCAAGTTGATCACCATCACTTTCTCCAAAGTGTAATTATTTTCCCTGAGGGACGCAGACTCCAGCTATGCAATCACCATACCTCAGTATATCAGAGATGAAGAACAGACTAGGGTTCAGGGGGTCACCTCAGCTATTTCGTGGTGGCCGACAGACAATACAATCAGGCTAAACTACAGTCCCAATAAGCGCCATACAAAGTTTGAGGAGTTTATCCCAGGTCTTAGCTCCGACTTGGCTTTAGAAGTTCTTTTCAGCTTCACAGACTAGGGTCAGGCTTTTTCACACACATAAACAGGCCAGTGGGATAGTTTGCTTTAAAACGCTCAACAAACAAACAGCCAGGGCTGAAGGAGAGGTAGACAGACTTGACAACCTGCCAACACCTTGACCAGCTTCACATAATGCAGGAGTGCTGAATGAGAAATGTCTGGTTAAGAAACTTGTGAGAAGAGTAATAAAATACCCTGTACTGTCAAATATGGCCTTTATCCTTCCACACTGCAAAATCACCACAATACTCAACTAACTGTGAAAAGGCACTTGCCAGTTCTAAAACCGAGCCATAGGACTGTAATTATTGATGTAAGGGAGCTAACTCTCATCACCCAAACCCACCTGCAATGAGACAACCAGCACTTTGAAACCAAATCATTCATCCAATCTAGGTTGAGGGATAATGAAAACTTTCATGTAATTGCTGGGGACTTTTCACTGCAACACCAAAATAAAAAGTTTGAAGAGCTGAAACTTTCCAAGCTGCCTCATCTGATTCATCTCATCTGGATACTTTGATGTTAGTGCAGTCAAAGCTTCCAGTGATTACAAGTCAAACACAGCATTAGTTATTCAGGTTTTCCCCCTGGTGTAAGGAAAGTTAACCCTGAATAACAAATTTATTATCCCTCAAGCCTTTTTTATCTTGAAATAAAAATATTGAAAAATGTCTATCATTTAGAACTAATGGTACAACGAACAAATTCAGTCAGTCATTTCGGTTAGGGAACTGTCCACATTTTGCTACTTCATCACAGGAAACGCACCACAACACAACATTCATTCATTTCGATCGATTGCTTTCCTTTGGAAACTTATTTTTGGAACAACTGACACATTTTGGCGAGTTTTATTCCGGGAACTTCAGTGAAAATGATGCACTATGACTTTATTCCACTAAACTTTGACGAGTGGGCGAAAGTTATTCCATAAATATTGAGATATGGTCAGCTGCGAGAGCATCATTTCCAGTCACATGTGAGTTGTTTTTTATATACACCGAGTAGCAAGACATCACCAGGGGTGTATGGGTTTATATGAACCAAACTTTTAACCAGTCACAATCCTGATATTGAATACAAATTTACTTGCGGGATAATAAATGTACATGTACCTTCAGGGTTAGATGCAGGATTTTTGACAAAGTCCTTGTTTGAAAATAGCTTTGTCGTTATATGAAAAAACTAATTTTGCAAAATGGCTAATATCACTCAAATGGTGTTGAACATGCCAAAACAGTGTCAGTTTGTGTTCTTTGAGTGTTTTACACAAACTACTGTGCATTTTGCCCCTGATATTCACTTTAATCTATGAGTTTTCTAAAATAAAGTCATTTGATTTTGTGGAAAAATGGTTATTTGATTTTATAGTTGTGTCCTTTTCAAGGACGCTGTGAGACCCTGTATCTAACTCTGACCTTGTACATATTAGGAATAAGATATTGCATAAATTCAATTTTTCAATCAAATTGAATTTGTACATGTACATGTTTGTAACACTCGATCAGTTCATTTTATTTACTTGATTAATATTTGGTTAATTTAAATTTTACCTTAACTTCATGTATGGTAACAACTTACTTTGTACATGTTATAACTTTTTATGGTTCCCCCAGGCCAACATACATTGTAGAAATATGGCATGACTACGATAACTTTGACCATAGGTATATGTATTAAACTACATGCAATTAGAATTACTGAATCAGAACTTACAAAAATTGTGCAAATTTTACATTGTACTCGTCTGTGAACAACATACCACAGAGATCAGAGTGATCTGGCATGAAAAATGCAGTTTTCCACAAATTTGTGTATCACTTACATGTATTTGTATGGTTACAAAATTTGCCAAAAATCTGGAATTCCAGATAAATGTGGAAAACTCCAATCACTGATACCACAAGAGTGACATCAATATAGCACTGTTATGTTCCATTATCAAGTGACACGTGGACAATATATTTCATAAACACATACTGGAATGTTGAGCCACAGGGGAGATAATACTGAGTGAGATATTCACACCTCCATGTGGTCAGTAATGTCTAAAGATCAGCGGGGAATCTTGACATTTCCTGTCTGAACAGCAGGACATTTATATTGGGATTCGGGAGACGCCCATTTCTATCCACCCGGGAGCAGACGTGAGAAAATATGGTTCTGATGCGCCAGTCAAACAAGCCACAATGGACATAGCATTTACAGGTGTATGTTAAAAATGTCCCTATATACATCACATATATCCCAGTGCATACAACCATAAACATTAGAGTGAGGTTTTCATAGATACAAGTTTAGCTAACTATACACATGTGTCACAGATGTGCAAGGGGGAAAGGTTAACAGTTTAAACTGTATAGAGCTATACATAATCTTATACCACTAAAGTACAGGTGTGATATATTAGGAGTTTTTTAATGGAATATATGGTGAAATTCGAACAATAAACAGTTAATATTGCTGCATTGTTTGCTAGTGCATACATGTACATGTATGCTACAAATATGGAAATATAAATTTATAATCTACATGTATACTGAATATACACGTCGTCTCTCACAAGAATGTATCATCTACAACAGCTGTACCTGTAGATGGCAAAGCTCACGAAAGGCACTTTCTCTTCTCTGTCTCCTTACTATGTTTGTGACTTAATTAATTCTGTAACTTAATTCTAACCTCTTAATCAATTTCTTTCAAATCTGGCACATATATTATGAAATATAATTTTCTCATTTATTTCGATATCTAATTTTGCTTCTTTGGCAAGTTTATTTGTTACTTTTCTAAATTAATCTTGATAAAGTCTTCAAATATGGCCAATGGGAGATAAATGCAGAACCATAAGTTGACAACCAATGCCCCAAGACGACTTGTCCCCCATGATGGTTACAGTATAAAAGACTTGCACAGGCCATATAATTAGGCTAAGTACTAGCTTTGTTACATTTCTCACTGAAACTATTTTACATCCCATGTAATATTTTTATACACATGAATCATAAAATATACAACTGTAAATGTGAGAACACATTATACACCGCAATATAGGATTTGTTTCAGCTTCTGTACCATGACCATGTGACCAAATTCCAAGTATAGAAAGTGAACTTGAAATGACCGAGTAATTCTGATGGCCAGCTGGAGTCAGTTCCTCTCATTAAGGGATCTGCGACATTCAAACGGGAACCCACAATAGTGAAGCTTCTATATAATTCATAAGACCGGTCTAACTTAGAAAATTCTAGTCCTCAACTCAGAGCATGCAATTCGAACGCAGCCTAGAAACACAACAGAAGAAGTACCGGTACAGTACCAATATTGTACTAACTATGGTACTGTAAACCAGTAAACAATGAACAGGTTGATGTTACCAGGGCATATCGAGCTGGTCTATACAGTCTTAGTACAGTCATAATAAACAGGTCATATTGACAGTAGCAGGTATTGATCAGCAAAGGCAATTAGGGCTTGCAAGGTAACTGTTCGACAGTTATACTGAAAGTCCACTATACAGGTTAGTATATGTTGTTCAGTACAGTCACTTGATAAGAAATACTGGGGTCCAGATATACCGCACCTGACATTTCACTAACACACAATTATGGCAATTCAGTGCAAAGACTATACAGCTGTACAAAATTTTAGCATAGCCTATTAATTAGGACAAATTCCTCATTAATGATTTTATCTTAACTTGTGCATGCCAAAAATGTCATCATCACAACCTGAAGAATGGGTGGAACAAATAGCCCACATAAATTCTCCCATTGTCAGAGTGTGTAATCTCCTAATCTGTCAGTGTAACAACTCTCTGACTGCATTGGGTCGAATAAGCACAAAGTCCATGCACATTAATTCTCTATCGATTTTGATCAACACGGAAAATGCTTTAAGTATATCGTACAGAAGGATGAACAAGTTGGATGGTCAACTAGTTGACAAGACCAGTGGTACATCTTATTGACAATTATAATGATTGGCTGAGAACCATGAGCACAAAAGCTGTGCACCATGTTTCAACCCCAATGCAATCAGAGGGTATATCAAATAGTAGGAGATATACAATTACATGTCATGAGACTCAGGTCATCATCACTATTTGCTGTTCTTCAATCAGTGTTCTGAACTCTATACAGCATGGTTTTGAAAAGCTTCATTTTTTTTGTCTAAAATTCTTTAACTGTTATGCTGCTAAATTCTTTTGTATGATGTACGAGGAGAAATGCTGACTTTTTTTTTTTAAATCCGGATTTCATGAACGAAAATATTATTTAATTTCGTTTGCTGGTGACTGGCCTAACATATCAATGTATCCCAACTTGTTTAGTCAATGCTATTCGACCGCCTTTTATAGCAAAATCGACGATGTTGTCAGCGTAAATAAAATTTATTTGAAGAGACTACAGTATTTTGGTAGAATTGCGGTTGAAAATGGCGAATTATGAGGAATTACAGCGGAAAATCTTGGTTTTTCAGCTGCCTTTCTCCCTGGTCTTTTCCGAGTTTTCGTCCGCCATTTCGGGCGTATGACGTCTCATTGGAAAGGGAATTCCTTGTAGTTTCTGATTGAAGGCGTGATTTCGACCGATGGCCAATCAAACAGACGATAACATCGCAAAACTGCAAGGGGGTGTTTTCCCGTTTCTCTAGTAACGCTAACAGCCGATCCTATGTCGGTAACCTTGATTGGACAAGCGTGGTAACGTGACCTACATCGTGACCTACATCGAAGCGCTCATTGGCCAGAGCCCTTGAACTGGGGGTGAACTGGGTCAAGCTGATCTGAGGGAGACGCCATTTTATCTCCTTGCGACGAAATTACGTGGCCCAGAAGCTCGACAGAAATTTGAAAATAAAGTTTGTTTAGCGGATTTCATCGAAACCCACACTTTGGAAATATAAACTGAGCTTCTGTACTTCAACTATACCAAAGAATCATATATTTTGAAGGGGTTTTCTGTGAGTATTTTATATTTTCTGGGTGGCTTCTCGACAACGTTTTATGGAAATCTCCGTTGGTGTTTTTCTATTTTTCAATTTTATTTCTTCCTCCCGACTTCGTTATTCTGAGACAGAATATCAAGTTTACATCCAAGAAATCAAATCAGTCTTAGCTAACAATATATGTATGGTTTTTATCGAGTTTCATGCTTGGTAAATTTGAAAAAAGCGATTCCAGAAAGGTACCTCGCTGTACTCGCATTGACAGAAGCAAAGGCAAGCCACTATTGCGGCTCGTCGCATTTTTCGTATAGAAAGACTAGAGCCGTATGAACGGCTCGCCGCAGCGTAACAGTTAAGCTACATTGTACATGTACATGCTACCATTTCCAGAAATCAGGGGTCGAAATTTACACCTGTCTACCTGTCCCGGACAGGTAATTTTTTAAAGAGACAGGTACAGAAATAAAATACCTGTCTCTAAGACTCCAGTAACAGGTTGCCAATAAATTTGTTTTGATGTTCAAAATATATCTTTGACAATCCATGCAAACAGCTGCTACTTGGTGCATGGAAACAATGTGTCATTAATTTATTGGTAGCTTGCAACATGTAGCTTTGTCATTAATCTTGAAATACATGTACTTGACAATTTCAACGATAGCATGTTCAGGTAATTCTTAAAGGTGACAGGGTAAAGTGTTTAGTCACCTGTCTCTTGTGACAGGTAAATTATTTTGAATATTTCGACCCCTGGAAATAGAACATCTTACCTAGATATATAGAATCTTAATTAGGGAATTTTCTTCCTTGTTATATCCCATATTAATTAGGCAATTTCCAACCTAGTTATATCTCATCTTAATTAGGGAATACAAACTCTGACTATACATGTACACCTGAAATATTTATGGATCCATACATGTATGTGAACAATCAACATCAATTATTCTGGAAAACAGTTGGCAAAAAAATCTATACTTTTAAGTGGGTGCATCAAGTACATGTACATATACACCGTGAAGTACATGATCAGATCATTCTGTTACCTTAACAAGTCATACATGTAGACTAGTTGTCACACAGCATCATAGAGCATATAGTCTACAGTATTTACTTCATACAGTTATCATAACCTTACATCATCACACATTTGTCATCTCGGAAGAGAAATGGAAGAAACAGGTTTTCTTATTATTGGGAAATGCAAGTAACAATTCAATGTTTTAAAATGTTTTATACTATCCAATCTACATGTATATGAATGAGAAACAGAAGTTAATGGTCGCATGTCTCGTCGATTTCATGTTGATATTTTTTGTTGATACTAAATTAATACAGACAAGCTGAGTAGCTAGCAGGTCCTCCGCCAAGTAGCCTGTTTGAGAGCATACAGCATATACGCTTCCAATATCTCCTTAAATATAACTTGGAAAGTTGATATGTGTATGTGGAAAAAGACATTCATCTGGAATTGTTGAGACAATTTGAGGAGGTTTGGGAAGCAGTAATGGGTAGTGTAACACTGGAATGTAAGTCTGTAGTTGTATATGGATTTGTGGATGGTGAGGTTTATAAATCGGTGAGTGGAATAGATCAAGATATCGCGTTCACAACACAGATGGGTACAATATGGGTGAGTGAAATTCAAGATGGTCAATGGCAGCCATCTTGGATTTGTACCTCAGTGAAAATCAATACCAATGGCCGTCTAATTGATGTGAAGCACATTCTCAAGTTTGAAGTCAATTGGTCGAACTGTTCTCGAGATATCGCGTTCACAAGATGTGGGATGGACAGAATCCAATATGGTCAATGGCAGCCATCTTGGATTACGTACCTCAGTGAAAATAAATACCAATGGCCGTCTAACTGATGTGAAGAACCTTCCCAAGTTTGAAGTCGATTAGTTGAATTGTTCTCGAGATATCGTATTCACAAGATCTGGGACGGATGGAATCCAATATGGCCAATGGCAGCCATCTTGGATTACGTACCTCAGTGAAAATCAATACCAATGGCCGTCTGACTGATGTGAAGAACAATCCCAAGCTTGAAGTTGATTGGTGGAAATGTTCTTGTTCTCGCGTTCACAAGATGTGGGACGAACAGAATCCAATATGGTCGATGGCGGCCATCTTGGATTACGTACTTCAGTGAAAATCAATACCAATGGCTGTCTAACTGATGTGAAGCACCTTCTCAAATTTGAAGTCAATCGGTCAAATTGTTCTTGAGATATCGCGTTCACAAGATGTGGGACGGACAGAATCCAATATGGTCGATGGCGGCCATCTTGGATTACGTACCTCAGTGAAAAATCAATACCAATGGCCGTCTAACTGATGTGAAGCACCTTCTCAAGTTTGAAGTCGATTGGTCAAATTGTTCTCAAGATATCGCGTTCACAAGATGTGGGACGGACGGACGGACGGAAGGACGGACGGAGGGACGGACGGAAGGACGGACGGAAGGACGGACGGAAGGACG
Organism: Hanleya hanleyi; assembly: GCA_036873755.1. NCBI lineage: Eukaryota > Metazoa > Mollusca > Polyplacophora > Lepidopleurida > Hanleyidae > Hanleya > Hanleya hanleyi. The sequence continues at coordinate 12,279 of JAVTVY010034740.1, read as the reverse complement.
GACGGCTAGCATTTCCAAGTCCTCCCACCACTTCGTGGCGGAGGACAAAAATAATGGACCCATATATCTATGGATAAACTTAATAAGATAAAAGTTAATTATAGATTAGGATACTATTCTTAAAGTGCGTGTACTAGATCATTGTGCTGAAACAAAACAAGGAATAGAATCTGATAAAGATCTCCGACGATGAACATCTAAAATGATTATAGCAAGTAATTAAGTCGGGAATTATAGTGGCTAACAAAATCAGCATCAAAACTAGATCAGCTTCACTGTAACCCCAGCATGGCGATATAAAGAGAGCTTATTGAGATGGAGTAATATCATCAACTAAAGTCTAAGCTGATTCACACTGCCATTGGTATGATGATAGATTGGGAGTTGAAATAGACACTTGAGTGACAGACCATGGCCTTCATGAGATGGGAAGGGTACACTCATCAGTCTTCTATTCTCCATCAATACACACTATTATGTTTTCTTCTCATGACTGTCTTGTCCTTCTCCCATGATGCAGGCTGAGTTACATGTACACTAGTTAAGGTTGATCAGGTTTATCTGCGTGTTCCAGTAAGCTCATTGTGACAATCTTGTACTCATATTTGTACAGCAAAAACTGTGTAAGCCTATTCGTGCATTAGAGGGAACACTACTAATATCTTTGCATGCGTACACGCAATGTTACGATTATATACATGTAATATCAGTTTAACTCAAGACATTATTTCATGGATAACTAAGTTCTTTTTCATTACAGCAGAACGACGTTTCAGCGCAGCTACTACAGGCTCATCTTTATCAAGCTGATCATACAAAGTTGTCTATTTTACAGATGACAATTATGTACGAATTAATCACCTTCACATGAGATGAATGTTAAAGGTGAACACCAACAGAAAATCAAAATAGCCAAAATGTGATTGTCATCTTTAATATGAGAAATTTGTCATTTTCTTACCAAACTGATTTCACTTAACAGATTTGAGGTTTGGAACAAATTATACATGTAGTATGGTATAGTTATAGAATAGCGTAGTTATAATACATTAAGTTATAGTTTGGTACAAGTTATAATAAGGTAAGTAAAAGTATGCTATAGTTATATGTTAATTTATAGTTTGGGACAAGTTACATGTATAGTTTGATACAAGTTATAGTATGGTATAGTTATAGAACAGTCATAATACGATAAAAGTTATAGAACAGTATAGTGACACTGTACCGTTTAGTTTCAGTGTGGTACATGTATAGTTATAGTGCAGTATAATCTTAATTAGTACGGTATATTTGCTTCACAATAATATTGTGCCGACAGGTATAAATGTATGTAGCCAGATATCCCATTTGGAACTTTAGTTGCCAATATTTTTTTAAATACAGTTACCATAGCAACTAACTGATAATTAACAGGGATTTTTTATATATTTGTGTAGACTTCTTATTGCATATTTCAATGACTATACATATCATTTTATATCCCATAAAATTCCCATAATAAATGTCCCACAACCCCACATGTACTACGCTCATACTATTCAGCTTGTATCACTGACGTCCCTACTCTCCTTGTTCCCCCCGCTGATTCACATCATCAATTTCGCGCCTCTTGGCCATCAGGGGGCGCTTTATCTGGTTAACCAATCGCTGTGCCGTAATAGCTCGGAGATAACCAGATTCCTCATACTAGCCACGATTGGATAACTACCTCACGTGATCGAAATTACGTCATGCCTTCGTGATAATGAGATCACGACTCTCACGTAATGTGGAAGCCATACCAATATTTTGACAGCGACACGCCCTCGTACAGCATCTCTCAAAGGAACTTTTTCCCCGTCTTTATTACAGTCAACATTCAATCCAAAATCTGAAACAATTGAACGGTGTTTTTACGTTACCATTCTAGGCAGCTTGATCTCCTTATATACTCATGACGATAAAGCGTGGTCTTATCAGTGGGTTATTAACAACATTTACAGAGATTTATTTGTTAATTATTTGAAGGTATCAGTGAACAAGTGTTTGCAATCAGTTGACGAACCTTACTAAACAATGGAGGAAGTTATCCAAAAATCTGTTCACTCTTAACTCAGGAATTAACGTAATTAGAGCTGTTTTGCCGTCCGTTTATTGTTAGTTTTGCCATTAACGACATATGAACGTTTGAAAAGGGAGACAACTCATATTGCCAAGACTCTTCCATAAGAGTGATATTCATTGGTCATTGGTGGTTGGCCTGTGCAGAGCGCGCTCTTACGGCCAAGAGGCGCGAAATATGCGATGTGAATCAGCGGGGGGAACAAGGAGAGTAGGGACGTCAGTGATACAAGCTGTTTATCAGTGTACACATGTACACATCACTCAGTTCTAATGAAAGGTATGAAATAATCTACATGTATGCAATGAACAAAGGTACATGTAGCAGAATTTTGTTCTGCAGAAATTGGAAAAAATGACCTGATATCAATTACTTTTCAGATGACGGATTCTTTATCACAACCTTCTTTGGAGATATTTACCAGTTTATGTAACATGCCGTTATCATAAATGCATTAATTAGCTGTACATTTATCACATTTCCGTTATCATGCTATAGCCCATGTTCACATATAGGCTGTATGACAATACAGTATATAGAGCCCCCCTGCTGTGCAGGTATTGTTAGTATGGGGACAAAAGCCCTGATGAGTCAGTGACTAATGTTAGATATACAGAGGTATTTCAGCTCTGCTCAGGTCTAGTTAACACCCAGCTGTTAATCTCCCCAGGAAGGCTCCATAGTCACTGTCAAATACCTGGGACAAATAATGTATTTATTATACATTCACACATTCTCTGGATCAATTGAATATAAGGGAGTCGTAAAAAATTCAATAAGTGATCTATGTACTACAGGAAGTCATATTATTAACAACAGAGAAGAAGTGGCCTTATATTGAAATGGATCAATACATAGATGTACATACAGTAATATTTACATGTGTGTACATGTATTTTTCAGTAATGAGATTCTCATTTCTTCTTTATTGCAGACATTTTTATCATAGTTGTAGAGGAGACCACTGAAAAGACTGTCTAATATAACACACTTGAAGAGTGTTATAAACAAAAAGAAGTCCAATAGATCAGCCGAATGATGTTAGTATGACCACAAGTGCTTCACCTTGTCAAGTCAAGACCAGAAAATATACAATCAGGCGGGGAAAAAATCTGGCATATCCCGGATATCATGTTTGACCCAGAGGGAATATTGTGTGGGACAAATATTTCTGATATGTGAACTACATGGGCAATATTGCTGTATAAAATGTCGAGTGACTACTCAACCCAATTTAATATTTCCACTTCAATACACAACTCCGCAATATAAGACGAACAAATTGCAAGTTTTTCCTTGCTGAAATATTTCCCATGAAGAAATATGGGGTTGAGAGTTTGCTGCTGCATTAAACAATTGCCCATATACATGTATGAGGTCTGGTCCCAGAGAATATTTAATCTCATTAGCCTGAGGCTGTACATGTGGTGTATACCACCCACAATACACCACAATTTAAATGTACCTCATTAATATATTTCATTTCCTACTATACATGAATCAGATTTTACAGAATGTATCATGGTATGTGTATACATGTTGTATTTCTCCAGGCCTCGTAAAACAAATTAAATGTACATACTGTGGTTTTGTCATCATTGATAACAATAAACTCAATGTTACAAATCTTTGTAGTCAAGTAACAATTTTGACACTTTCTTGTAGGTTTGGAAAAATCAACCCATGTGGGAGAGCATCCATTTGATTTTGTGTAATTACATGTGAAAATTGGCATATTTGCACTTCCTGGTTCTGGTAAATGTAACTTTTGAATGAGTCAACCTTTACCAAATGTTACATTGCTACAAGATAAATACATGTATTGTGGAGATGATAAACAATGATTTTGTTTTTGTGGGCCTTACTGTGTACAGGTATATTGAGTTTGTTTGTATCCCACTATCAATTTCCTGGTTTATATTTTCTAAAGAGTTTAAGTATAGTTATCTCTGTATTGCCTGTTGTTTGCTGAACCTGAATACCTCTACTCTGGCTAAATGGTACATCTCAATCTTCTTGGTTATAGCCATAAAACCAATAACCCACAGACTATGGACTATTAAAAGGGGTATAAATGAGCCCTATCCAGTGGTTATCTCTAGCTGTGGTAATCAGACACAGAGTTGAGTATTGTTATCTCTCAATTCACATCTGTTATTTCCTCTTTCATTGAGTACATGTACAGCTGCCCCAAGTAAAAATGTCTTGTTTCTCGTTTTGGTACATGTAATGCTCAAAACTCTGATCACAGAAATGGCACATATTACAGTATTTCCTGGTTAAACAGATAAATGGAGATGGTACGATAAGGCGGCATTTTGGCCTATACGTGGTGCGGTTGAAATAAAAAAATAAAATGTCCCAAAAATAATTGTGTTTTAATTTAATGGCAAGAGAAAATGTATGTACACATCAATATATGAAAGATCTATCTCGATTGCGTTATGATTATAGTAATGACATGAAATTAGAATCTGCAGCATGTGCTATTTCGGAGAAAAGAGGGTCTAAATCGAGTCATTTAAAACACACATGTGGACACGAAGGACCCCTTGGACCAAAATGTCATTTAATCTGGTGATGTGCGGTGGCATTATATCCCCACTGCTAGAAAATCGTTTTGGGTCCAAGGGTTCATTCATGTTTATACGTGTGTTAAAATGACTCGATTTGGACTCTTTTCACGAAATAGCACATGCTACGGATTTCATTTTCAATTCCATGTCTAACTATAATAATAACGCAATCAAGCTAGAACCATCACAAATTGTGTGCCTGTATTTTTTCTTCCGGGTTACATTAAAACAGAATTACTTTGATGACATTTTATTTTTCCGATTTCAACCGCACCACGTATATATGCCAAAATCTCCCCTTATCGTACCATCTTCTTATGTTCAAATATATGTACATGTGATTGAAAATCTCATTTTGAACATATGATCCATGAATAGCAAACATTTTCCAATGATACATTTGTACTTGCTAGACCATGTAGGATTTTTCTGTTATTTACCCAAAAAGTTTTACATGTAACTGGTTCCACAATGGTTCCTCCTCTCACCATCTTTTCGAGGTCACTGCTGGATAAACAATCCCAGAACAATTACATTTACCCTGTACTGCTGTCAATTCCATTAAGTTTTTACTTTATTCCTGCAATGTTATTATGCATTATCGCTCAAGTGTTTGCTCCACAATTGTAATGGAGGACATAAAAATGTGAGATTAATGCAGACATCTGGGTGAAATCTTCCATCACCATTGTCATGATTGCTGTGATTGTGATCAACTGCCTCATCATGCCTGGTTCACTATCAGTTCTAGACAATCTATAATGTACTTACTTACAGATACATATATATCTTACTGACATCATTGATCTAATATATCAATGTATAAATACACTTATCTGTCTGTAACGCAATTTCATAATGTGCAGGAGTACATTCCTATAAATGTGATAAAATTGCTGCAGTTTATATGAAGTAAGTTTATTTGCGTGATGCCAGGCATGTCATCACCATTTAGATTGAGTACGGCGTCCACATAAATATGATGAATGGCTTTAAATAAGTACACTGCCCAACCAGGATGTTAAGTCAGGTAAAATGCTATTTTGAGATGTGATGAACCCTGCATTCTATTGGGTCAGAGGTTACATGTTTTCAGCCTGAAATGTGTATATTTAGAGAATGTACCTAGGACACTCAATTTCTCTTCGATCGACGGTATCCAATAATTCAACCACTTACAAATCCATTTCAGAAGCCAATTACTCACAATATTCCGCCTATATTCAGGTCTCGCTGTTCAGAACTATTCACAGTTGGATAGCTCAACAACAGTCATTCGTTTTTGAGGCGCGCGATCGCTCGCCTAATTTCATTTCAAGGCGCGCGATTGATCGCGCACCTAGAGAAGTCCTGCTTCCCAAAACCCAATGCATATTTTTTTGAAAATATAAGTCGATAATTCATCACGCATTCACGAAACGAAAATAGGAACTCTTCTGTGTTCGGCGGTACATTCCTTGACTATTTGGGGAAATACAAAATCGTAATTCTAGCAGCGAAGTCGGAGAGTCCGATCGTCCCTTTGATGTGATGTTTGAAGTAGATGTTGAATATATCGCCAACGACTATTCAAATATATTGTTTTCGAAAGCCCTAATATATATTCATGAATTATCAGTCTGTTCGATAAAACCTAGCGACGAAATCATAGCTGAACCAGAAAGATTATTCCGTACTAAGATCCGAGTAAATTTTTGTTTTACCCGCCGGTGTTAGCAGGCGCCATGTTTTGATTTGCGTGCGTTGCATTGAACTTTTAATACACTGTTTGAAACAAACGTCACGATCGAAAGTTTTTTTTTAGGTATTCATTTTGCACAAGTTTTGATTTGATCTTATTATCAGACTTGGTATTCCAAAGCAAGTTGTCGTCCATAAAGAATTTCTGAAGAAAATCACTTCATATCCGAGGTTCCGTCTGGAAAATGGTGTATCAAATTAACATAATGATATCGCGGAGCTCTGTAAAGTTTTGCTGCTGTGGAATTTATTTGTCATAATAGCACAAAGCATGACTGGACAGACAGTGTAGACAAGGGGGCACATGTCTCTTGTATATAACCTCCAATAATTGCAATTGGGATCTCCATGAATTTAAAAAAAACCCCATTAAATGAGGACAAAAATGTAAGGGAGAATTTGCAGATTTATTTGCTGGAAATGGCTCAGAATGCATCTCCAGCAATCTAGGACCTCTGAGCTTCCGGGGCCTAGGCGGCCACTGGACCCCGGCCTGAAGTGCTAGGATAGTAATTTCAGGAGTGCGATCACTCGCCTCACTCATTTTACGAGTGTGATTTATAGCACTTCTCTGATTTACAGAATCGAAAGACTGCAACAAACTGTGGGCAAGATAAAATGTAATTAAGTATAATATAGGAGTTGAAGGCTGATTGAAAGTGATCAAATTAATTAGAGATCTCACCATATGATGCTTCTATGATATATTGACATGAAATTTTGTATCACAAAAGAACATATTTATGTAAGCATATATGATTATTACCTGCTCGAGATTGTAGGTAAGAATAGTTGTCCTGGTAACTCCCATACACTTGTTGCTCAGGCTTATGGGAAGGTCGGAGACAGGACACACTGTGACTTCTGGCCCGGGGGTGACTGTTCTCATCAATGGTAGGCATTTGTCTGGCGGGTCCGTACACACCCCCGATACGCATAGGCCTGATGTACGCCCTTGGGTTATTATTTCCCTGATCACACTGCGGGGAATATATCCTGGCATTAACGTTGCCCTGATCGTATTGCGAGGAATACAACCTTTCACTGTCCTGATTACACTGAGGAGAATCATTATAACAGTAAGCCAAAGGTGAAACCTGTGATTTGTGCGCCGCATGTACGGAGTCAGAATATGCCCTAATTCGGTATGCCACCGTCCCAGCTGGTATTTCAGATTCCGAGTGTACGGGAGTCCAGGACTGACTCACCTGGGGATAATTGCATGTACCTGAGGGACCAGAATTCACCGAGTTGATGGCATTTTTCTCGTGTATCCATTTGGCGGTGGCCGATCTCCTGGCCCTCTCAATATCTCCACACTGTACCGGTACTGAGCTACTCCTCTCTCTAAACGTTTCCTCATAGGTGTACGATGACGACGTATTCGCGGGTAAATCCTCCGAAAGCTGCCGCTGTTTAAATCGTACACTCGAGGCGCCCATCCTCACCTGCGGTCTGTTTCTCTGTGGTACCAACTCGCTGACAGAGGCTGAATATGTCCTGTTAGCCAGGTTAGAGTCGGAGAGATCAGGCTCATAGTAGACAGGTGACCAGGAATGCCTGCTGCGGTCTTCCCATGTGCCCATATCTATAGAGGTCTGACTGTGATAGAGGACAGTGGGATTTCTGCCAGGCTTGTAACTGTAATGTTCAGGTGATCTCTCCTTCACATTAGACAAGGACCAGCACCTCTGCCAGCCCCTCGTTGTCTCACCTGTCACACATTTAGGAGTGCTGGTTAACTCCGACTCTGATGGATAGTTACATGTATACATAAGGTTATCATCCTGTTCTTTATGTAATTGTGGTGTTGTCTGGTGAACTTGCTGGTTAGATGATCTCACCCACTCTCTTCCTCCACCATTATCCACAAAAGCCACATACCTCAAGTCCTCCTTACTGTATGTTGGAGGCATGGCCTGAAATCCTGGACGAGGCTGCTCAGGTGTTCTATACAGGGTCTCCGGGGGTCCCTCTGATGGGGACTGAGGGTGGGGCTGCCTTTTTCGGTATCCAGGGACAGCCATACCCGCAGCAGCTTCCCTCTCACCTCGACACTTCATACTCAGATTGGTGCTTCTCTGGAGTCGACTCAAAGACCCGTCACTTACAAGCGAATCTAATTCAGACACTGACATGCTCTTTTCACGCATGAGCAGGCCTCCATAGTGATTGGGACGGGAGTTTTTACCACTTGCATTAGACATTCCTGACTGCAGTGTATGTTTTTGTGGTGTCTCTGCCACCCTTCCGTAACTCTTCCGTTTGCTATTTTCCTGGGGTGTTGACCCAGACAACTTCACGTTAGGCTCCGGTGTAGTAGTATTTTCTTTTTTCATTTCACCTAGCTTACCTTTGTGAGGGTCGAGCCATTTGTACTTGGCTCCCAGTTTGACAGGTTTGCGTACGGGTGAAGAGCCGGTACTCCCACTGAACGTCCAGCTTCTACCCCTCGTTGTTGGATAGACCTGCTCACCATGTCCCCTGTCCCCTTTGTGTGACGCAATGCGGTTTCCCATGGCTGTCTTAGGCCCGGCGATACATCAAAATCATACTGTTGAAATTCCTCTCCTGTCAGAGCCGGAGCTCTACCTCTAACAGTATAATCAAACAGTGTTGAGAAGAGCAGAGGCCAAGCCACGTGGTTGTCAGTCCTCAACACAGGCAGGAACAACACAGGCAGGAACAACGCTTAGGTGGCCTAAATCAATCAGCTTTCTTTACACACTGTATTGTTGAATTTTCTGGAGCTTTTATCTGTGTGATCTCCTTTGAATACTAATGGGCCAGTCAGCTAAGAGAGCAAGAGTATTTGAATGTCCTATACTGTCTCCTCTCTCCTCTCTAACGGCTGTTACATGATACCTGACTGAGGGCTGTACACTCTGTGACAACCCCATATACTTGTACATATGGTACAGTCAGTCACATTATCTACTGGCCATGTACATGTAACATACTGTACTTCCCTGTACATACATCTATGGACAGATTAAACTACACACTGGCTTACTCCACCCAGTATGCGGAGAGTTGTGTTGTCTATAGATACAGGACGTCCCAGGAGGATGTGTGCCCCTCTCCTAAGTGGGTCATGCCCCAGTCATTGCAATCCAGTGATTGGTCAATGTGGGGTCCTGCGGTGCCTGGGGCCCCTATTTCCTCCTCTTCATTCATTCACAAGCTTTTCCTGCTCCTCTTGGTGAAGAAAGATTAAATCCCCCTCAGGCTGGACAGGACAGCCAGGCTCTTGATTATTGTTAGGTGCTGATCTTTGGCCTCTCTATTCAGCACAAGTACATAGCTCAAGTGGACAGGCCTGGTTACTGTGGGAGCCTAAAGGTCAGGGCAATGTAAGACCCTTATCAAGAGGGCACCTGTTGAACTAGATTAACTGGCTGATAGTTGAGGACAAACAGTACTCCCACCCTCTCACTCACTCAGCAGTGAACAAGAGCACACTCTCTCTCTCTCTGTAGTTGGTGCCAAGTGTCTAACAATGACCAGGTCACACCAGCTTAATTAGCCAGGATAGACAAATATTTGGACCATCTGATATCCAGGGGGAGTTATGTCATCCCTTGGCAGGAATCCATGACTGCAGCCCTCCCAGTCACACCACCAGCTTTACTCTGTCTACATTTGTATAGTATTAGTAACACAGGCTGCTGCTGAGGGACTATCACACTACAGTCTGCCTTACACAGTAGCTGGTTGGACAGCTTTCATCACCAGTAATTTTATCTGACACCAGTTCAGCAGTCAGTCCAGCTATACATATGTACAGGAATACAGAGATGGAGTCCTCAGGAGACAGAAGCTGACAGTCCAAGTCTATAATTTAAGCCCAAGTAGACACAAAGTGATGTGGAAAGGACACCTGAGCTTCTGATCCACAGTCACTGTATGGTATCCTGGCAAAAGGAAACAGGGCCAGGCTTTCTAATTACATAGCTGACAGTGAACTGGCCATCTTCAAGTCAGCCCCAATGGTAATGAACACTGTTCTCCAGGATGAGCCTGTGATTCCAGGCCAGATTGAGGGATGTACAGAGGTGATCATACCAAATTCCTCTCCAGCGCCCAGTCATGCTTGTCTTATAATGAGCCAGGATCCCTAATGGCATTTGAATTTCATGTAATCCGCTCTCTCACTCTCTGGTGATGCTGAATAGATATCTGTTGATAATGTACAATGTAGCCTGGTTGTGGGGAAGCTTGTTGAGCTCTATAGCCCAGGAAAGATTACAGCTACTGATTTCCCCCAGCATTCTCCCCAGAGAGTGCAGGCTTGATAGCCTGTTAGGTGCCAATATCAAGCTTCCTTAATGCTAATTGCATCCCAGGAAATAGACCATTCTCCTTCACTTCTGCTTATCAGAAAACTACCAAACTTAATTTGTAAGGCCATAAATTCTCCTCGGTGAAAGCTATATAACCTTGGAAGGGTTGTACACAGTTTATGGTGATAAATTGATCTGCACAAATCACAGATCAATCACAAATTTATGGTGCATTCAATACCCAATAATTAGATTAAGATCGCTGATCAATATTCACTGATCATTAACACTGATAAACAGTCATGATAAAGAAAAAAAATCCTATATTAAAAATTCAATTTGAATCTGTAACTTCAGTATCGAAAGATGTGAAAGAAAGAAAAGACAATATCATGTACAATATACATTGTAAAAACAAAACAGAAAATGCTTGATTTGATTCAATTAAGTTATTCCCATGCATATTTAGTGTGCATTTAGTACAATTAACAAGGAATAATAATTTACTGACAAACTCATTATTTGTCATTACTCTAACCATGCTATCACATAAGTATTATTAACACTAATTCCAATCAATTTAGGAATTTGGATAACACTTGAACAATGAAATAGTATCACTGCATGGAAACCATTCATGATCTATTCAAGTACAGTCCAAACTTCTTTAGAATTATATTTATGTAACGTAAATGTGTCATTATACCAATAATTAGGCCAATGACAACATTTGATAAACTTATGCATATTTGATTCATATTTAATTAATCTGATAATCATTTTAATTCAGCTTCTATAATTACATACACAAACGTCACATTCCTAGCAGAATTCTCACACTCCCAGGTATATATGCTTTGTATTGTATTTGGACTACAGTAATTTCCCTAATTATTCAAGGGACAGGGAGAGATTATCAGTGTAAGATGCGCACAATATGATACTGAACATACAATGTATATTTTAAATTTGCAGGTACATTTTCATTATTATTCTCTTCCATTTCTTCGAATGTAGAAACCTTAGTCGACCAAATCATAATAGAGCATCACTGATAATTCCCCAGTCTGCATCATCACGGGATTACGTCGGGATAAAATCACCCAGTATAGATCCTCACATCGGTCTATGAATACCAGTAATATCAATTCAGTCTGGTTACATGTATATTCACTTGTCTAATGTTTGCATTAGTTCTCGGTGTTATCAAAACATATTTTTTAAAATTGTCGGCAGATTTTGTGTTGAAAACAGGAGTTCTTGAAATTATTGTTCCGGGAGTATCTCAATATGCCAGGCCTTGTTTTTCATCACAATTCATGGCAATCCAAACAGATTCTCGCAATCCCGCTCTATGGGAATTCACATTATTTCGCGGGAGTGCGGACGGGAATCGGATTCCCGTGGAAAAACAAGCCCTGTATGCTGGGTTTTCATTTTATTAGGACAGATAAATTAACAGCAGTTTTCAACCATTTTTGAATTGAATTTGGAAGGTGAATAATTAAGGAAATTACTGTACAGACAATCATGTATGGATCACATGTATTTGATTTGGTGTCCACTCCCATATAGGTTT
>JAVTVY010034739.1:0-14824 GCA_036873755.1 Hanleya hanleyi | reverse complement strand
GTAGACATCCTGTACAACTAATGCTAGAACCCACAACTCTGCCCTTTTTATCCACCTCACAGACAAAGTCAACCCTGCTGTGGTATTCATTCTTTTTATTATTCCCATCATCAAACACACAAACCCCAGCTGGAGGCGCCACTGTGGGTGTGTTTACATTATTTTTGCATGTACACGTGGTGGGTCTCTCCGGGAAAGATGCCGGTCCGTAGTCGACGGTGGTCGGGGGTGGCTTGCTTGAGGTCGAAGAGCATATACCCGTGCTGAGGGGTTGTGGCATCTTTGAAGGCTTCCAACGCAAACGGTGTGCGGCCGGGATACATCTGTCTCGCCAGGTGCAGCAGTTGAGTGGTATCTCTCGGGTTTTTGAAGACCACCAGGTAGTGGGCATTTAAGCTGATATTCCGATGTTCTTGTTTTTACTGAACAGATTCTGCACAATGTAGATGATGCTGAGCCGTCGATGATGGCTGCCTTTGGTAAAGAGTTGGGTGACCCGTGCATCCGTCTCCGCCATGAGATCATCCACAACCACCAAGGTGTCGGGTTCCAAATCGGCCAGGTTCGGTAGGCCTTCCACGAACGTGGTGTGGGGCATTGCTGCATACGCTTCCTGCCATTCTCCGTAACACCACACGACTCGGGCAATGGGTGGAGTGATCATGCTGTCGGCGTGTTGAAGGAGCTTCCTGACGAAGTGCGTTTTGCCGGAGCTCGTCGGTCCTGCGATGACGCAGGTGAAGGGATGTTGCCACCGAGGGTCCATGGTTTGAGGTCTATCCGTTGTCGTGGTAACCCGCTCTTGTAAATTTCGTACGAGTGAACTGGAGTAGTGGTGGGTACAACGTCGGTCGTCGTTGTCTGTTCACGTTCAGAGATGGTGCTGGGGGTGGGTACAACGTGGGTGGTCGTCGTCGTTGTCGGTTCACTGTGAGGGATGAAATCCGGTGGGTCTTGAGACGTAGTAGGTGTACTTGGTGTAAGTGTAGAGCTCGACGTGGCTTGTACGCGGGGTGTGGTGGTGGTGGTGACTGGGCTCGATACGACTGGTGCTCTCTGTAGACCCGTTTCACTGATGGCTGGTGTTCTCAGTTGGTTAAGTAACGTACTGACATAGGCTACGTCGTAAAACACACCTCCGTACAACACACTCAGCAGGGTTAGCAATAGCACCCCAAAGCCCACTTGCGCTTTGCGCGTTTTGCGAGACGCTGTCTTCGGAGGCAGCTGCTGTTGGTCCATAGCACTGGGGTCGGACGTGGAATGAAGGAGGACGGCAGTGGTGTCTGGTTTTATAGTCGTTTCACCTGGTTGGCCGCGACCCAGGAATTGAAGGAACTGGGCCAGCCTTGCCATTTTACGAAATGAAACAGTTTGCCACGTCGACGTTCCGTTTTCAAAATCTGCTCCACCGTGTAGTACTCTTGCTGTGTTTTTACAACAGGCTGTAATTCCGTGTCGTAAAACGTCCCCAGCAACGTTTCGCCTTGGAGATCTTCCAGTTCATAGACTCGCCGCTGCCGGGGTAGGCGCCGTTTAATCAGGAAGTGCTCATCGCTCCAGTTGGGCAAGTAACTTTTCTCGAACTTGCCCTTGACTTTACTGATCCGTACAGGGTCGCCGACCTTGTACACCGCCTTCGTCGTTCGCTGCGATGGCCTGGGGTACAAGACACGCCGGACTTGGGCTTCATTGCGTTGGGTCACGGTAATGGGGGCTCTCTCTATACTTCGATGATAGGCTCGATTGTAACCCCTCACCAGTTTCGGGAGAACATCGATGTACCGCCTTGTATTCTTATAGGTGAAATATTTATACATGCGGCCTTTGAATGTCCTGTTGAACCTCTCCACCACGGAAGCCTTGGTCTCGTTGTACGTATGGAAGAAAAACACCTTCTGTTTCTTGAGAAAGGCTTGGAACGGTCTGTTGAGGAATTCCGTGCCTTCGTCGGTTTGCAAATACAAAGGTTTGCGCCCGGTCTTGAAGATGTCTTTGAACGCCGCTATGAGATTCGCCCCCGTTTTCGTCCGGATGGGTACCACCCACGCATACTTGGATAGGATATCGATGCACGTCAAGATATACCGATTCTCATCGTTGTGTTTGGCAAAGGCGCTCATATCCACCAAATCCGCTTGCCACTGGGCATCTATTCCTCCCACGATGACCCGGTTCCGTAGAAAATGGCGACGGACAGATCGATGTAAGGTATAGGTGTCTTGTCTTCTTAACCAATCTCGGACTTGGGCACGTTGTACCCCCTGGGGTTTGGCCGCTCGATAGAGAGCCGACAATGCACTATAGGCTGCCGGACTGTCGGGACTGTAGTATAAGTTATCCAACACCTTCTCCCAGCGCTTCATGGTGACAAAATGATGATGGACCCTGGCTCTATCGTTTATTTATAACGGGTATATCTTGGGCCTGAGTTTCTTTCTGATTTTCTTCGTGGACTTCCACAGTAGCCATGGTCAATGACCAGTCCAACTCGTCTGATGACCGCTTGATAAGCACTTCATCCACATCCACCACGGCATCTTCCAATGCAGACCATAGATCAGGGTGAAGGGTAAAATGCACTGTACCTCCATCTAGCCGAGCCAATTGAGCAAAGAAAGGGCCGCGTCGGATGTACACATCGTGACACAAGTGGATGAGGTCGCCGTCCAGTTCACCAGACAACACCCGTTTGAATTTGGTCCAGCCCTCCCGGGACAGACGAATGTGAGCCGGGCACGGTTGTGTAGGGTCCGTGTCTCCCACCACTTCCTCCATGATATCGACCTTATCCGCATACACGTGCAGGAAAACCTCGGGGTCAAGCTGAAATACGCCAGTACTATATGCTCCGTCATGGTCAGTACGTGAATGGTACCAGATTTCACTGTCTCTCGTATTTATAGGGAGAACCCCGTGAGATCAAAGGATCAGGTGGTCATGTCATTGGGCTGACTGAGTGTAGCGGGGTAATCAATGGCATCGTCGTCGGGTTCATGTAGTTGTTCATGGGGTTCAGCCATTGGCCCCGCGGCTTCATCACGGATTTTTTCTTCTTCTTCATCGTTCTGGCCCGTCATGTGTGTGTGGGTGGCTTCATGAGGTGACACTGTCATTCCAGCCTCTGCGCATTCTATACATGTAGTATTTTCTCCATCCGCTTTTTTTTCATTAGGTTCATCTAGTGCGTGTTCGATAGCATGAGCCCATGCCAATTGGTGGGGTGATCGATCGTCGGGTATAAATAACTGGTCCACCAGAGGGCCTATTTTCTCCAAGGCTGACCACAGAGAGGGAGTTAGGAGGAAACTTCGAGCCGGCTCTTGGTAGCGTCCCACCCGTGGGTAGAGCGCAGTATGGTATACGTAGTTGGCCTTGTCCAGGTGGATCAGGTGTCCGTCTAACTCTCCGCTCAACACCCGTTTAAACTTAGTCCACCCATCACGCTGTAGTGTCACCGTATTCGATAAAGTCTCAGGGGACGCCCTCCAATCCCCGCCACTATCTTCCACCAGAGTCACATAATCTTCATAAACGTATAATCCCACCTGGTAAGGTGTAAGGGGGAGGATGGCTCGTAGGACGGATGACATGCTTGGTCCAAATGTCGAACGGTGAATGACACACACTCTGTCTGACCCTGGTATTTATAGTGTCAATACCACAGCGCCAGGGTGAATAGGGCACAGACTAGTATGAGGCCAACCAGCCGGTGCTGGTTGCGGCGTGAGCGCTCGTGGTCCATAGCCCGAGCATCAAGGATGGCTGTCATAGTCCAGTAATGGTGAGTGATGGCACGCCTCTCCATCGAGTGCACTCTGTGGAGGACCGCTTCTGTGAACTCGTTCAGGATCTGGCGTCGTCCCTCGTTGTCGTCGCCATCTGCAAACATGGACCGGACCACTGCTCGGTAACCCGTGAATGAATTCACCACGGTGGCATACTGTAAAATGCGAGTCGCATGGGGCTGGGTGTCCGCCATGGCTCTGTAGAAATGAAGGTGTGGGATCCAGAGGGACGTGTTTTATAGACCAGATGTAGCTCTACGGGTATAGTCCGTGATACGTACTATTCTGATGGGTTAGTCCAAAAAAAGGGAGCAACAACAACAACACAGATTACAGATCAATCCTTTTATTATGCGTGAACAACATAGAAATGCATGTACTGACCTGTCTGTGGGAGGTTTCCCACAATGGCGTTCACCTTCGCGTGTTTTCGTGTACGTCCGTGTCTTTTCGTTAAAGTCCGTGTATCTTCGGTAAAGTACGTAGGCATTGGGCAAGGAAGCTTTTTTCCCGAGACCGAATCACCGCCAGACATGACTGCATCACCGCGGATGAATACATTCTTGCACTCACTCACACCTCGCAACATTGTCTCATTGGACATTGGACCGTCTGACCTGGAGGTGACCCTTTGACCTTTTGACCCGCGTCCGCGCGCGCACACTGCCGGAGAACCCGCGCGCGCGCGCTGCGGGGCGCTGGGGCGGGGCGGGAAAAGGTGCCGGCGGTTGACCATACGGACGTCTAAGAGGAAACATGTGGAACTCTTCTATGTTTGGAGGTAGTTTTTTAGTGAAAACCTCGGAAGTGACGTCATACAGGGTCCAGTTTTCGACACTGAGTGACCACATCCGACAAAATGGCCAGTTTTCGACACCGGATGTGCCGCCATCTTGAACATACGTGCCGCCATCTTGGATATGTCCCATAATGCACCGGATCAAAATACTCGCTTCTGATTGACGAGAGCTCTGGGACGGATTTGAAATACTCGCTTCTGATTGGACGAGACCTCCGTATTGCATCTGCGCATGCGCAGAATGATATTCCTACCGCACACCCATCCCATCAGATGCCCCTTCACGAATGCTTCACTTAGATACCTCACTCGACCCCATTGGTGCATTAGGGGCTCCCCTACATCCCAACACGGCTATTTTCATACACTTGGGCCACCGCGCATGCGCAGAATGCCGATAGTTCAACCCCACACCCAGCCCATCAGATGCCCCTTCACATAAGCTTCACTTTGATACCTCACTCGACCCCATTGGTCCATTAGGGGCTGCCCTAGCTCCCAACACGGCTATTTCCATATCCTTGGGCCACCGCGCATGCGCAGAATGCCGATAGTTCAACCCCATATCCAGCCCATCAGATGCCCCTTCACGAATGCTTCACTTTGATACCTCACTCGACCCCATTGGTCCATTAGGGGCTCCCCTAGCTCCAACACGGCTATTTCCATACCCTTGGGCCACCACGCATGCGCAGAATGCCGATAGTTCAACCCCACACCCAGTCCATCAGATGCCCCTTCACGAATGCTTCACTTTGATACCTCATACGACTCCATTGGCCCATTAGGGACTCCCCTAGCTCCAAAACCGCTATTTCCATACCCTTGGGCCACCGCGCATGCGCAGAATGCCGATATTTCAACCCCACACCCAGCCCATCAGATGCCCCTTCACGAATGCTTCACATCGATACCTCACTCGACCCCACTGGACCAGTAGTCAATCTCCTAGCTCCAAAAAGGCTATTTTCATACCCTTTGGCCTCCGCGCATGCGCAGAATGCCGATAGTTCAACCCCGCGCCCAGCCCATCAGATGCCCCTTCACCTAACCTTCAATTTGATACCTCACTCGACCCCATCGGACCCTTAGGGGCTCCCCTAGCTCCAAAAAGGCTATTTTCATACCCTTCGGCCGCCGCGCATGCGCAGAATGACGATATTTCAACCCCACACCCAGCCCATTAGATGCTCCTTCACCTAACCTTCACTTTGATACCTCACTCGACCCCATCGGACCATTTTATCTAGGGACTACTTTTTCTCCGCGGAAGCTTTTTCCCGAGACCGAATCACCGCCAAAACCACGGCCAAACCGCATCACCGCGCATGAATACATTTTTTTTTTTTTTTTTTTGCCGGAACTTTTTTTTTGCCCGAACATGCCCGAACATGCACCCGAACATACCCGAACATCCCCGAACCACACCGCCATCTTGCTTTACAACATGGCCGACCCAACTGTGACGTCACAGAGGTCATATGCAAATTTCTGAGGTCAATGCGCGTCAGGTTGCTCTTTATCCACTACTTTGGCTATTCACCAGTACATTCTTATCCATCAAGGCTCTCGGTCACCAGCGAATCGCCTTAGACCACTCGGCCGCAGAGGGCCCGCACATAAATATGGAGCATTCGACGGCGGGTTACATACTCTATGTGGTTCGTTGACAAACTCAGAAGGCTCCATGTGGAAGAGAGTTCAGTGCTAGGTTCCAAAGAAATATAAACAAAAAATAGGTATAGATATCTTGTCTCAAATTAGGTCGTATGTTTATTGGGTGTCAACCCTGTTACGGCCTCAAATTCCTTGACCCAAACTTCAGTAACAAAATCTTCATATACTTGAACCGGTCAACCTCACAGCAATACAAATTAATATCCTATCAATGTTCCTCAGTCGTATACATTGTGTGACAGAGTACTCCAGATCAGTGCGCTGTACGGTGAAGGGGCTAGGTTAACTGGAATGTATAGACGTCATTAAGCAGCCATCTTGGATTTAAAAAAATATTTTCTGGTACAGCTTGACCCAAGAGTTGTGGTAAGTTCCAGACCCCTAGCTCAAGTGGCAAGAAAAAATATTTAATGCCCCCCTTCCCACGCAATATGGGTAAGGAGGCATAATACAGGAGGTGGGAGACTCTGAAAATATTAGCGAAAAGCATTTTATAGATCAATATTTCCACATATATTTATTCATGTCGTCGTCAGGAAATGTAGTTTACGACAGGTGTCATGGGTAAGTTTTACAGAACATTCAAAGATAATCAACCAATCAGACATATTATACAGTGAGTCATCTTTATAACTAATGAAATCGACCAACAATGAAATCAACAGAAAACGTGCTCATATGAACTAACCGATGAAAGGAATTGAGGAAGTGTTCACCGGAATAGTACGTATTCTTTTGGTGCTTTGATACCACAGTTCAGTGGGGGATTTTCCCGACTTATAGCTAAGTCTTCTTTCAGAAGAAGAGTGTTCCAATCGTTGGTTTTGTCAATAATCTTACTGTTTATCAATACAAATTTTGCTAATTGTTTAGCTGGACTCGGCTGTTTTGTAGAAACAAGAAATCGTCTCCAGTGACCGATCTTTCAATTCTTTTCATTGGTTAGCTCATTCTCCTCCTGTCTATTGTACTCCTTTCATTGGTCAGCTCGTTATCCTCCTGTCTATTGTACTCCTTTCATTGGTCAGCTCATTCTCTTCCTGTGTATTGTACAAGGTATTCAATGTAACCCGTCTTTAAAACCAAATTATGAGCATCAGAATTGAATGAAATAAAAACAAAACCAATTAAATTCAACCGTAATTAGAAATAATCGCATTAATTGTCACACTTATACATGTATTTCTATTATACCGAATAAACCAAACGCGATAGAAACAGTCTTGTCAATCTTCGTTGGAATACTGATCTTAGTAATTAGCCAAGAAAAAAAATCTTCGTATCACTAGGCTTTTTGGTTCTTGACTAAATGAACGTTCGATGTGACACTGGTGAGCCTAGGTGTAAATGCCTGTAACCATGACAACGAGACCGACGTAGGAACCAGCATTATGTGACGACGATATCAGAAGGAAAAATAATGAACAGACAATTCAAAAGCAACACCAAATTTATAGTAAAAACATAAATATGATATATCCAGTTGCTGTCGATGTAATTAGAGTAGTTGTCTCTCGTGTAAACCAGTCAGATTTGTGGGCAGGAATCCCACACCGCCGGAAGTGACATCAATGTAGTAAAGACGGTGGTTGCCGAACATTTCGATTACTTATCAATTCTGCATAATAGCTCTGTTGACCTAGCGTTACAAGCAATGGTCCGGAGATTGTTTATATGTGCAGAGCATATGAAAAGTAGTTCGCTCATTTGCAAAACCGAAGTAGTTGTTCGGCCGGATTCACACAAGGAACCGTGTGTGCGTGCGTTTGTTCAATACGTCACAGCAACTTCATAAATGTCTTCTTCTGCTATTGTGGGCAGGGTAAAGTGGAGTGAGACTGTGAAACGGAGCACGGGCTGCTTGGAGTCGAGAGTAAAAGCCGCCATACTGTATATATGGTATATATGAACTCTCTTCATATATACAGTACAAGAAAACTTATTGATGCAGATGCATCAATGCCGGCGGAAACGTTTGCAGCTTATAATCTGCGTATTACAAGCCGATTACGTGTGCAACTGGTGAATACAGGTCACGATGCACATTATGGTAAAAAAAAACGTCGATTTGTTTGTTTTCCTTAAAGGTTTGACTAATGTAGTTCGCGCAAGAACCCATCTGGAAAGTGTGGGGTTAGCCGGAAGTTAAGTGCTTGCTGGCAAAATGTGCACATGAACCGCAAGTAGTAGTGTAAGCGTGAATGGAGTCACATTGACCCCGGGTGTAGAGGTCATTTGTGGAGGAAACGTGGAGGAGAGGTCAAGTGCACTATAGTTCCGGCAGAATGACCAAAAAGCTACCTCCAACACAGGAGAATTCCAATTGTTGCAGGGAATGTATTCATCCGCGGTGATGCGGTCTGGCGGTGATGCGGTCGCGGGAAAAAGCTTCCGCGGAGAAAAAGTAGTCCCTAGACTTCAAAAACGCTGCATGGTCCGATTGGGTCGAGTGAGGTATCAAAGTGAAGCATTCGTGAAGGGGCATCTAATGGGCTGGGTGTGGGGTTGAAATATCGGCATTCTGCGCATGCGCAGTGGCCAAAGGGTATGGAAATAGACGTTTTGGAGCTAGGGGAGCCACGAATGGGCCGATGGAGGCGTATGAGGTATCAATGTGAAGCATTCGTGAAGGGGCATCTGATGGCTGGGTGTGGGGTTGAAATATCGGCATTCTGCGCATGCGCGGTGGCCAAAGGGTATGAAAATAGACGTTTTGGAGCTAGGGGAGCCACTAATGGTCCAATGGGGTCATATGAGGTATCAATGTGAAGCATTCACGAAGGAGCATTTGACTGGACTAGCGGCTCGGGCGTTGTCACCATTCTGCACATGCGCGGTGGACAAAGGGTATGGAAATAGACGTTTTGGGATCTAGGGGAGCCACGAATGGGTCGATGGAGGCGTATGAGGTATCAATGTGAAGCATTCGTGAAGGGGCAGCTGATGGGCTGGGTGTGGGGTTGAAATATCGGCATTCTGCGCATGCGCGGTGGCCAAAGGGTATGGAAATAGACGTTTTGGGATCTACGGGAGCCCCTAATGGTCCAATGGGGTCATATGAGGTGTCCATGTGAAGCATTCGTGAAGGCGCGTATGACTGGACTAGTGGCTCGAGCGTTGTCACCATTCTGCGCATGCGCGGTGGCCAAAGGGTATGAAAATAGACGTTTTGGGATCTAGGGGAGCCACGAATGGGTCGATGGAGGCGTATGAGGTATCAATGTGAAGCATTCGTGAAGGGGCATCTGATGGGCTGGGTGCGGGGTTGAAAAACCGGCATTCTGCGCATGCGCGGTGGCCAAAGCTTATGAAAATAGACGTTTTGGAGCAAGGGGAGTCCCTAATGGTCCAATGGGGTCATATGAGGTATCAATGTGAAGCATTCGTGAAGGTACCCATCCGGACGAAAACGGGGGCGAATCTCATAGCGGCTTTCAAAGATATCTTCAAGACCGGGCGCAAACCTTTGTATTTGCAAACCGACGAATGCACGGAATTCCTCAACAGACCGTTCCAACAGTTTCTGAAAGCCCAGAAGGTGTTTTTCTTCCATACGTACAACGAGACCAAGGCTTCCGTGGTGGAAAGGTTCAACAGGACATTCAAAGGTCGCATGTATAAATATTTTACCTATAAGAATACAAGGCGGTACATCGATGATCTCCCGAAACTTGTGAGTGGTTACAATCGAGCCTATCACCGGAGTATAGAGAGAGCCCCCATTACCGTGACCCAACGCAATGAAGCCCAAGTCCGGCGTGTCTTGTACCCCAGGCAATCGCAGCGAACGCCGAAGGCGGTGTATAAGGTCGGGAACCCTGCACGGATCGGTAAAGTCAAAGGTCAATTTGAGAAAAGTTACTTGCCCAACTGGAGCGATGAGCACTTCCTGATTAAACGGCGCCTACCCCAACAGCAGCGAGTCTATGAACTGGAAGATCTTCAAGGGGAACCGTGGCTAGGGACGTTTTACGAGATGGAATTACAGCCTGTCGTAAAAACACAGCAAGACTACTACACGGTGGAGCAGATTTTGAAAACGGAACGTCGACGTGGCAAACTGTTTCATTTCGTAAAATGCCAAGGCTGGCCCAGTTCCTTCAATTCCTGGGTGGCTGCCAACCAGGTGAAACGACTATAAAGCCAGACACCACTACCGTCATCCTTCATTCCACGTTCGACCACGGTGCTATGGACAAACAGCAGCTGCCTCTGAACACAGCGTCTCCCAAAACGCGCAAAGCGCAAGTGGGCTTTGTGGTGATACTGCTAACCCTGCTGAGTGTGTTGTACGGAGGTATGTTTTACGACGTAGCCTATATCAGCACGCTACTTAACCAACTGAGAACACCAGCCATCAGTGAAACCAGTCTACAGATAGCACCAGTCAACCCCGTATCGAGCCCAGTCACCACCACACCCCGTGTACAAGCCACGTCGAGCTCCACACCAAGCTCAACATCTACACCAAGTACACCCAGTAAGTCTGAAGACCCACCGGATTTCATCCCTCACAGTGAACAGACAACGACGCCCGACGTTGTATCCACCATCATCATCACTCGCAGTGAACAGACAACGGCGACCGACGTTGTACCCACCACCACCACTCCAGTTCACTCGTACGAAATTTACAAGAGCGGATTACCACGACAATGGATACACCTCGAACAATGGACCTTCGGTGGCAGCATCCCTTCACGTGTCTCATCGCAGGACCGACGGGCTCCGGCAAAACGCACTTCGTCCGGAAGCTCCTTCAACACGCCGACAGCATGATCACCCCACCCATTGCCCGAGTCGTGTGGTGTTATGGAGAATGGCAGGAAGCGTATGCAGCAATGCCCCACATCACGTGGGTCTCATGGCGGAGACGGATGCGCGGGTCACCCAACTCTTTACCAAAGGCAGCCACCATCGACGGCTCAGCATCATCTACATTGTGCAGAATCTGTTCAGTAAAAACAAAGAACATCGTAACATCGGCTTAAATGTCCACTACCTGGTGGTCTTCAAAAACCCGAGAGATACCACTCAACTGCTGCACCTGGCGAGACAGATATATTCCGGCCGCACACCGTTTGTGTTGGAAGCCTTTAAAGATGCCACAACCCCTCAGCACGGGTATATGCTCTTCGACCTCAAGCAAGCCACCCCCGACCACCTTCGACTACGGACCGGCATCTTTCCGCCACGTGTACATACAAAAATAATGTAAACACATCCACAGTGGCGCCCCCAGCTGGAGTGTGTGTTTGATGATGGGGATAATAAAAAGAATTAATACCACAGCATGGTTGACTTTGTCTCTGTTCTCTGAAGTAGATAAAAAGAGCAGAGTTGTGGGTTCTAGCATTAGTTGTACATGATGTCTGCGCGAGTACGGAATCACGCTCCCACGTTCCGTGTATTGAAGACGGCCCCACCCGAGTTGGTCCGAACCATTGTACGCGGTGCGGACCCTGACCTTGTACGCTGTCTGTGCGAGATCGGGTACAACCTGTTAAAAGGCAACGTACCACTGACTCCGGCTCAGAAGACCAAGTTGGCCAAGCATAAGACAGGTCTCCGAACCCTAGTCCAGAAGCGGGTGCCACAAACACAAAAGAAAAAGGTGTTACAGAAAGGCGGCTTTCTCGGGGCCATCTTAGCACCGTTGGCCGCTTCCGTGTTGGGTCCAGTATTGGGTGGACTCTTCGGCCGACATTGAACCACACGGGAAAAATGGTCCTTGTCGAACCACGGTTCCTTCAAAACCTCCAATCGCCCTACCCTGTCCCACCTACGGTGAAGACCATAAACACCCTCGATGGAGAGATGCAACAGATCTTACAGAGATCGGGGTTAAGCGACAGTGAGAAAGTACAACGGTACAATGAGACGCTTCAACGGTACATGACGTTCATGGACCAATACAAAACCCTCTCTACCCCACCACCACCACCACCACCACGTGACACACCGCCGACCTCAGCACCGCTCCAACAGCCGCCATTACCAGGGGTACCACCCACAGCCCCACAGTGGGTGGAAGACGAAGTGCTGAAGAGTGTACCTGCATCGTTCAAGAAGCAAGCTGGCCTGGTATTACAACGGATGAAACAGAATCCTAACATGACTTGGAATGATAAAGGCGAACTACTGGTACAGAATCAGGTGGTCCCCGGCATCCACATGACGGATTTAGTGAATGACCTGATGCGTAAACGCAGATCGCACACGGATCCTCGAGGATGGGAGGTCTTCGCTCAAGGCTTGAAAGACATGCATGTACCACAGGAATTGGTGGGGAACCCCCACCGCTGGGCCTTTATGCAGCGAACCCAGCAATCGCCGAGTGGCCCACTACCTTCTTGGGAATCCGAATGGGAACCGGAGTCACCCCCCAAAACTCCACCACCACAACGGGCACCTTCTTTCCAAACCTTTAAAAAACCATCCTTGATCAGGACACCCCACATGTCCAGAGCCGTGACACGTAGCAAGTCAACGCGACGAACACGACGCCGGACACAACCGCCCAAGGCCTGGAACACCTATTAAAACCAACAGCAGCAGCAGGACAGCTGAGTCGCCATGTTTTACCTCACCCTACCCAGTAACAGTTCGCAGGATGTGTTTTCTGACAACACCGTGGCCAAGTACGTGATCCAGTTACCGCAACCGTTGCATTTACCTGGACGATGGGAATGTGGCCTCGTGGATATCCAATACCTTTACTCGTGGTACAACGTGCGAGCCAATGAAGTGTGGTACGAGGTGACCTACGAAGGAAAAGACACCCGACTCACCCTCCCCGAAGGCCAATACGATACTCCCAAGGAGTTCATGGGTGGGCTGTCAAGACTGTTGCATTATAAGGCTCTACGGGAGGTCACGAATACTTCAAAACCCATCAAAGACTATCCCTTCAAGAATCACGTGGACTTCGATTACAACGCACACAACGACAAGGCACAGCTTATCGTCTCCGCCAACGCGAGTGTCGTACTGAGTCCTATCCTACAGCAAATGCTGGGTTTCGATCTACGGACGTTCGCTGGTCCCACTGCCCACCAAGGCGAGATCCCGATGGATATGAAGTCGGGTATGTACGGACTCTACGTCTACTCGGACGTGGTGGACAACCACATCGTGGGCGATATCAACACACCTCTGTTACGGGTGGTGCCCATTACAAAGTTGTATGGAGATCAAGTCACCCACAGTTTCACCCACATGCTCTACCTGCCCGTACGACAAACCCACATCAACACGATCACGGTGGATATAAGAGATGACACGGGACGACCGGTGGCATTCGAACGCGCGAAAGTGGTTGTGACACTTCATTTTCGACAAGCACGTGCTCCCCACTTTGTAAAATGAAGGTGCCTTACGAGTGCGATGCACGCAGCTATATGGACTATTATGCCCAACAGGCCGGGGTGGCTTTCCGGTTTTTAGTGGTGCACGCATGCAACGTGGACATGGACTGGGGAACATACTCGGGAGCATCGTCAAAACGTTCCTGCCCTTGGTGACGCGTGGGGTGAAAGCAATCGGCAAACAAGCGGTACGCAGTGGACCAAGTGGCCGGTGATGTCTTGGGGGGTACGGCACCCAAAGAAGCCTTGAAACGGCGGGCCAAAGAAGCGGAGGCGTCTTGGTGGCCAAAGCACAACGCACCATAGGGAATAAAAGACCTGCCCCACCGAGACCACGCACCAGTCGACGACCGACCCAGCGACGACGCACATCGAAGACCCGGGATATCTTTTCTTAAACATGTCCTTGATCCACGCCGAGTCCTGCCCCTCCACCAACAGTGAATTTCATTTGTGGACCGTCCCGCCCACACAGACCAGTGCCGAACAAGGATTATGGGTGGAGCATCTCCCGCTGTCCAGCATCAACGCAACAGGGCCCATCGAGTTCACCATCAGTAATGCGGATACGGCCTATGTCGATTTAGCTCATACATACTTGTATGTGAAAGCCAAGATCGTCAATGGAGATGGCACCAGAATCGCCGACCAAGCAACGGTGGGCCCGACGAATCTCTGGCTGCACTCGATGCTTCAACAGGTGGATATATTTCTCAGCGACAAACTCATCAGTGACTCGACCAACACGTACCCCTATCGAGCCTACATCGAGACGCTGTTGTCGCATGGACGAGAGGCTAAAAAATCTCAACTGACAGCCGCTTTATTCTACTAGGACAAAGCCGAGCACATGGGCGCAGAGAACGACAAAACGGGATATAGCAAACGGAAGGCTTTGGCCGCGAACGGCGTCGCGGTGGATCTCATGGGTCGACTGCACGCAGACATGTTCATGCAAGACTGATACCTCTTGAACAAGATCCCTATCAAAATCCGACTGATACGGGCGCCTCCGACCTTCGCCTTGATGGCCACTAACGTAGACGGGCATGCAGCTGACTATAAGATTGTCATCGTAGACGCAGTCCTGTATGTCCGAAAAGTGAAACCGAATCCAGCCGTTCAATTGGGACACATGAAAGCCTTGGAAACAAAACCAGCCCAGTACCCTATCCGACGTGTACAAACCAAAG